>CAUYLG010046306.1:0-49821 GCA_963573385.1 Cacajao melanocephalus
CAGATCAACGAGATAGAAAATTAACAAGGATATCCAGGACTTGAACTCAGACCTGGAACAAGTAAACTTAACAAATATTTACAGAACTCTCCACCCCAAATCCACAAAACATACATTTTTATCAGTATCACATTACACCTATTTTAAAAGTGACCACATAATTGGAAGTAAATCACTCCTCAGCAATCGCATAGCGTTTCACAGGTTTAAATAAAATATTGGTTGGCTGCTTGTTTGCTATTTTCATCTCTCATTCCTTCCTGTCTCCATTGTTAAGCACAATTATTGGCATAAAAGAGGTTTTTAATATCCATTTTTAGACTGCATTCTACCCTGGGCAATAGAACAAGAATCCCGTTCTCTCTCCCTTTCTCTTCCTCTTTCTTTCTCTCTTACCTAGTTTTTTCTTTCTTTCTTTAACTCCTTCTTTCTTCTTTTCTCTCTTTTTCTTTCTTTCAAAAAATAATAAAAATAAATAAATAAAAAAGTAACCATGACTTCTGCCATTAATTACATAAGACTGAAGTTTCTCTTGGACAGATAAGGAATACGATGTCCAGAAAGTTTAGCTTGCTAGAGATTGTGCAGAAGTTCTGTGGCTCTGAGGCCTGCACTCTGTACACCCCCACGTACTGCTCATCAACCACATGACTGATTTGACAGTCATACTAGTAGTAGCAATAACCATAGTCAACTTTATGAGTTAACAACACCCAGTACCATTTCCTAAGTACTTTAGGTCCATTAAGCACTATACTTTCCACAATCATCTTATCAAAAGGGGACTATGATTAGCTCCCTTTTTCACCTGGTGAAACAGAAGCTTGCTCAGAGAGGTTAGGTGAATTTCCAGAGTTCCCACAGTGAGGAAGTGATAGGATGGAGACTGGAAAACAAGTAGTCTAGCCTTGAAGCCCATGTTCATCAAATTAACTTCTTCAGACATCTTAGGAAGGCCTGACAGATTAGCAAGAGCTTGATGCACTTTTCCCTATTTTAAACAAGGAAAAAAATGAGAAAGGACAGCTTTATCAGGGCCAAATGCCAACTGAGTTGGGAAGTTGGAATGGGGAATTCTTTTCAGACAATTCCTTCCCTTCTAATGAGGTATGCGTGTAAAAAACCAGTTAAGTGCCCAGTACCCAGGCACTCATCAAAAGTGGGGTTCCCTTCTGCAGCCAGTATCTACAGAACTAGGGGAATAATAGCCAGGCTCTGCTGAATCACATGACAGGCAAAGACTACCATTCACAGTAAAAGTGAATGGCATTTCCTGTGTTCATTTAAAGAAAGCCTGGTATAGACCCACCTATCTAAGCAGAAACATAGGAGAACAGGTTCCTTTTGGTAATTCTATCTTCCTTGCTGGAAATCACTTGAAAATGGACACTGGGAGCTAGATTTATATGATCTATTTATTTAAGCAAATACATTTCAAATTAAAGAAATACAAAATTGACAAATGCAGATTTTAGAGAAATTAAGTGGTGGGTGCTATTGCTTACCAGACCACAAAGAAATGCTTATCACCCGGAGTCCTCTGAGCCTGGCATATTTATTCATTGTCCTGTCAAAACGCTGCCATTCATTCATAAATACCAGCCACTCTCCCCTGCACCTGCCTGAGAACAATGCTCAGTCTGCTGAAACGCACTAATTATGCACCTTCACCCTCTGCCCTTAGGATGATATACGTGACTGTGGTGAGGAAGAATAATGACAGGGTTCTGAAACACTTCCTGATGGTGGGGAGAAGGAAAAAAAAGATGGGGTGATGTGGGAGGAAAGGGCAGGCATGAGGGGCAGAAAAGGAGTAAGGGAGGAAGGTGAAGGAAGGAAGAGCTTGACGCAACTAAGATTTAGACTGCGTTGCTCCAACCAAAGGTCACTGTCCTTGTCATCACTGTCACTGTCGTCATCATCATTTCTCAGCAAAAGAGAAACTTTCCAAGGCCCAAACTGGTGTCACATTAACATTAAAGCAGCTAAATGACAAAGAAGTAACAGCAAATCACTCCTTTATCCCTCGGTGTGTCTACCAAAGTTTAGGAACCGAAGGTCATATCCCAAATGAATCACCATTAAGGAGGTCCCTAGCTGGGTGCATATCCACATGTAAATGTGCTAAATATACAGAAATATACTAGAACACTGTCCATGAAGCCATGTTTCCATATCCTGTCCCTTTAAAGATTTACCTCCTCTCAGCACCTGCGCTAGATTTGCCATAATGAAGGCTCAAGGGGGCTGCACCCAGAAGCATGAAGACCCAGCTCAGAGTATCCTGTTACATGATAAGAGGCGAGGAATATAAAAACAAGGGATATACATCTTCAGGTCCCACCAAAAATGGTGCCTGTTGACAGCTGGCCGTCAGTGATTGATTGAGAATTAATATGGAAATGGAAGCACGAGAAAAATGAGGACCTGTGCACCGACCGTTTAATGTGCCTAGCAGCAAGTAGCCAAGGAACGTGGCGGTGGATTATGGATGAGTTTGCTCCATCAGCACAGCATCATGGGTGACAGGCAACTTGCAAAAGTGCAGGGCACACACACAGAGTAAGAAGATCCTCCACATCGGGCACACTGCTGAGAGCACACAGAGGATACCCACAAGGCAAACAGAGTCAAGGTGCCAACGGACAATCACACATCCCACTGTTGTCTCATGAGGCTCATGTTTAAAAGAAAACAAAAGAAAAACAAGCCAACTTGGCAGTGGGAGTGCTGTTTGGCCGACTAGATGGGCATGGTTCACGTCAAAGGAAATACAAGGTGTCCTGAGCAGTTTTCTCTATTTGCTGAAATACCTTGATTGTCACCTGCAAGGGTCCATCCTAACGTGAGTTTATAGCTCCAAGAAGATGCTACAGTTTCATGAAATGAACTCAGATCCTGAAGCACAAAAGGGTTCATCCGGGTCCCCTCACTAGGAGAAATACGTGACTCCACCGCTATTTCAACATCTCAGTGTTGAAGACAATGACGGTGGGCTGGGACAAGCTGGTGGCTTGTTTTTAGGTACCCTTTCAAACCTGCAATGTTAGGGAGTAATGGTGCAATCCCTGGGTACAAATGCCACCAAAAGCATCCCTGAGAATCAGATTCTGATGCCAGAAGTTCCGTGACTCACTCCTTTTTCTGGGCTTCCACGTCTCGTTTGGCTGGAGGTCATACCTCTGGGCTAGAGACTTTCGGTGCTCTCCAAACACCCATGTGCTCCTCATATCTCAGCCTCTCTCACAATTAGATAGGGGCAGGGACTCGCTCTGGCCACTGGAATGTTGATGGAAGCAACCAATGCCACTTCGAAATCTGCCCATAAAAAGGCCTGCTTCACCCTCTGTTACAGAGTCCTTGACTTTGGACGCCCTTCGTTTTACATGTAGCTCTGAGATAGTGGAGTCCCCTTCAGTCTGCCTTCCTGAGTGGCTGTATAGCATGGACCTTCCTGCAACTCACACTGGATACACAATGAAAGCAAGAAATCAGCCTCTGTCATATGAAGATATTGAAATGTTGCAGTATGTTTGTCGTAGCAGCTGACACGTACATAACCTGACTAAAAGACCCTGACAGGTCCCCTCGAAAGTCAATTTTCTGGAAAAGTAAGCATTCAGCCTTCCTCAGATTTTCAATCATTTGTATTTCTCTTTTAACTTTTTAAAAAATTTTTTGAGACACGGTTTCACTCAGTTGCCCAGACTAGAGTGCAGTGCAGCCTTGGTCACTGCAGCCTTGACCTCCCAGGCTCAAGCAATTCTACTGCCTCAGCCTGCCAAGTAGCTGGGACTACAGGTGAGCACCACCATGCCCAGCTAATTTTTTTTTTTAAGTAGAGATGAGGTCCTGCTATGTTGCCAAGGCTGGTTTTGAACTCCTGAAGTCAAGCAGTCCTCTCACCTCGGCCTTCCAATGTGCTAGGATTACAGGTGCTCTCCACTATGCCCTGTTAACTTTCCAGTAATATTCCTCCAGATTGTAGAGAGGCAAAACCCAATAGAGACTCATCTATTTGGCCTCAGACATGCCCACATCCTTCAGGAACACGGACCTGCTGCCCATGGAGGTTTCCATGCTCTGTGCTATGTCTCACCTGTGAGTCGTTGCCCACCTTTCCCAGGAGGTTTCTCGCGTGTGGTGTCCACCTATCCCATCTAGACTTATCTCAGGCATCACTCCCTGTCCACTCCCTAAGTGAGAATAGTGATTCAGAGCTCCAGGTGCACAGATGCTAACAAACTTATGGTTTTCTGCTGAAATGTTTCCAAATTGCTCTCCCCGCAAAATAAAACATACCACTCATATCCAATACAAGCTTAAAAGAATGAGTAAGACAGGCCGGGCGCAGTGGCTCACACCTGTAACCCCAGTACTTTGGGAGGCTGAGTCAGGTGGATCACAAGGGCAAGAGATCAAGACTTTCCTGGCTAACACGGTGAAACCCCATCTCTACTAAAAATTCAAAAAATTAGCCGGGTGTGGTGGCACATGCCTGTAGTCTCAGCTACTTGGGAGGCTGAGGCAGGAGAATCGCTTGAACCCTGGAAGCAGAGTTCGCAGTGAGCCGAGATTGCACCACTGCATTCCAGCCTGGGCAACAGAGCGAGACTCTATCGCAAAAAAAAAAAAAAGAATAACATAAAAAGAAAATGAACAAAGATGGCAGATTATTCATATTCATTTTTTAAAATTTTCAACCCAAATCCCACTAAAACAGCAGTAATTACTATCAAACAACAAAGACAATACAAATCAAGTATTATTCAGTGTAAAAATTTAAAGTTGAGGCTGGGTATGGCGATTCATGCCTATAATCCAGCCGTTTGGGAGGCCAAGGTGCGAGCATCGCTTGAGCCCAGGAGTTTCAGTGAGACCAGCCTGGGCAACAAAATGAGACCTCATCTCTCTTAAAAAAAATAATAAGTAATAATAATATAATAAAGTTGGATGCCGGAAAGCAGATGGACAATTACTAAGTGATGAGATTCAAGAGAAATGAGTCTTAAGCTAGTCATGGAGACAGCCAAGAAGTAACACAATTCCTATCAAAGAGCCAGCAAATGCTCAAAAACTGCGGAACCTGGCACTTCTGAAAATGGGGATGAAAGTAAACCTTTTAGAAATCTGTGTACCAGCTACGTACAGCTTGAGAATCCCCCTCCACTCAGCCCAGTCAGGGTACCATCATTTCCTAACTCAAGAAATATGATTTAAGTTTATTATCTGAAGAGACTATAAACCAATGAGAACAGTGGCATGATACTAAAAACACAGACTTCGTAAATGTTTGCCTACTGAATGCAGAGACTCAGCACTCTCCCCTCACTCACCTCCAACCTCCCTGAGCAGAATATTACAAGATCCCTACCAACAGGAAGGACACAAACATTCCAGCAGAGGAGTTTTACCAAGAAATAGTCCAGCCAGATCATCCTTCAGAGGAGTCGACAGTTAACTGATCATGGCCAAGTGCTAAGAGTTGGCAGCAGCAATTTTGAATTCTACTCTTAGGAAGAAACAGACATCCACAGATCAGAACACTGGGGAAAAGACTGTATCATCAGGCCGGGCACAGTGGCTCACGCCTGTAGTCCCAGCACTTTGGGAGGCTGAGGTGGGTTGAGACCAGCCTGACCAATATGGTGAAACACCCCATGTCTACTAAAAATACAAAAAAATGAGTTTGGTGTGGTGACATGAAGCTGTAGTTCCAGCTACTCAGGAGGCTGACGCAGGAGAATTGCTTAAACCCAGAAGGAAGAGGATGCAGTGAGCCGAGACTGTGCCACTGCACTCCAGCCCGGGCTACAGAGTGAGATTCCATCTCAAAATAATAATAATAATAATAATAAGACTTTATCATCAACACAGTGACCAAAACAAATGAAAGCAATTTTGAGTAGAAGGCATACAGAGAGAAGAAAAATTGAAACAATTATCATTAACACAGAGAGATAAAAGAGTAATTTCATTCATGAAACAAGAATAGAATGTTACAAAACAAAAAGGAAATATCGCAAAACCCAAACCAAAAAAATTCACAAATTAAAAATATGGCTACAGAAAGTAAAAAAAAACAAACAAACAAAAACATGGAAAGACTAGAAAAAATATCCCAGGAAGTAACACAAAAGACAAAGATAAGTAGAAGATAAAAATAATTCTGAAACCATCTGGGAGGTCTAGGATCTGAATACCTTAAGTTCTCTTGAAACAGAACAGTCTCCTATGTGGACAGTGGCAAGGGGCTGATGATATGCCTCCTGTGATATTCCCAAGAGAGAAACAGAAATGAAACAGAACAGGGATCACACGGCTTTGTACTCCCTGAAAGTAACAGAGACAGCCACAAAACAGAATAAAAAACCCTTAAGAAAAATTGATTTCAAGTCTATAATTCTATCCCTAACGATGAGTAAAATGAGAGTGGAACAGAAACATTTTGAAACCTGCAATACACACACACACACAGACACACAGACACACAGACACACAGACACACACATATTCCATCATCCTTTTTCAGAAAGCTACTAGAAGACATGCTCCCACAAAACAACAAGCAAACCAGTACGGAAGATGTGGAAGAGGACCTCAAACTCAGGTTACAGGTAAATGGACTTTCCAGGATATAATGTGAGGGCAGTTTTAAAGAAAACATCAGCATTCCTGAGCACCAAACAAAAAGGACAACACCCCAAATTGCAGAAGGTACTAAGGCTCCAGGGGAGATTTTTTTTTTTAATAAAAAGAACTCTGAGATTTATATAATCACATGAAAGTTTCAGGTCGAGTAAATGATAGGTACATCAAAAACTTAGCAAATTTAACAACAACAACAACAACAAAAAACAGACAAGTATTAACTCCGGGGAAAATAAAAGATGGTGCAAGAAAGAAAAATCATCATGATATGCTACATGGTGTAGCGATGCATACATTTACATATTCATAACAACTTAAACAGAAACCTTAAAAATCATTATGTAGCTATATTGATATGATGCAGAAATAAAAAAGATGCATATCATGATGGGGCAAAAAAGTAGAAAAAAGCTAAATTTCCTTCCTATTGAAAAATCTACAGATAATATCCAAGACCAGAAAATCATTAAGTAACAGTTTACATGCAATTACTTAAAGCTATATATACGAAGACCAGCTGAATTCACTAAATGAGTTAGAAATGAATAAACAGTTGATGCTGAGGACTACTTTAACTTTTTCTGTAAAAATTTAATAGACAGCCAGGTACAGTGGATCATGCCTGTAATCCTAGCACTTTGGGAGGCTGAGGTGGGTGAATCACCTGAGGTCAAGATTTCGAGACCAGCCTGGCCAACATGGCAAAATCCCATCTCTACCAAAAGTACAAAATTAGCCAGGCATGGTGGCACATGCCTGTAGTCCCAGCTATTAGGGAGGAGAATCACTTGAACCTGGGAGGCAGAGGTTGCGATGAGCCAAGATCACGCCATCGCACTCCAGCCTAGGCAACAAGAATAAAACTTCGTCTCAAAAAATAAATAAATAAGTAATAGACATACGTGACTCTAATTTTAAACTCTGTGATTGTATGATTTTAACAAAAAGACAAACAAAACAAAAAGAAATAATGAAGAGAGCAGAATGAATGAATGGCATAGCAAAACATAAAAATGAAAGAACAAAAGGGAAATATAGCAGGAATAAAAAGGCGCTAACTTGTAAATATGTAGACAATCACGTTAGGCTTAAATTATGGCAGCACAACCTAGATTTTTCATCATTTCTCTTTTACTCAACTGAATTCCTGGTAGATTATGGTATTTTCCCATGTCTAACTCCCCAAAAAATTTCAGAGAAAAACAGGCATTTAAAAAAATAATTCTCTGCCACGAACAATTCTCTGGTTACTTGCAGAAACAGCAGAATATCCCTCTGTAAGAATATTTTATGTACCCTTAACTCCATTAAGGTAACAATAATAAAACAATTTAACATAAAGACATTTTGTCCCCCAAAGGGCAAAGGAACATAGAAGACAATTTTGCAGGGATAAAACTGCACATTTTTATGACTGGGGAAAACAACAACTTTGTCTTTACGGATTAAACCAACTATTCAAACTCTTAGGAGCTGGGAATCCATAAGGGTGTCGGTGTCTACAATGCCACCTGCTCACCCGGCAGTCTCAGGCAAGGGATATAAATTCGGCTGCCCAATAAGACAGTAAATTTGCATGCTGCTTTATTTAATTCACAAAATTAAATTTTTCAACGTTTTGTTTGCATGTGATAACTCCATAGTAGTAGTAATGAGTACAGCATGTGAATGCAAAAGACAGTGCCTAAATTATTTGCCATCTCTGCTTTCCCAGAGGCTTTTGATCTCTGTCATATTTGATAAAAAATAATTTTGTATATGTTTTAAAAGAGAAACTGCTACCCTCATCAGCTTGGTTGCTAGATGACTTGATAAAGCATCTTGTGAGGTCTAATGAAGACCCCAGCAAGAGACAGGAAGTTAGCAGGAGAGGCTCTGCCAAGAACAGAGAGGGCACTTCTACAGCAGCTCTACCACTGAGGTTAGATGGGTCTCTGCTCCTTCATGGCAGAAACAAAGCAAAGGGAAGTACAATAGCTAAGAAAATCTAGCTTCAAGATTCAATTGTAATTGCTGCAGGCATCTTGGAGTACAGAGACATCTCATTCTGAGCGCTGAGATTCTCCAGCCTAAAGAGCCTAAATTCTCAGAAAGACTTTGCTGGGGCAACGAGGACATGGCCAGATGGTACTTTTCAAAACAGTTTCAGGGGACTTTTAGGGTGATGAAACTATGCTGTATCAACTGTAATGGTGGATACCTGTCATTATGCATTTAACCAAGCTCATAGAACATACAATACAAAAAGTGGCCCTTTACGTCAACTGCAGACTAGTTAATAATGTATCAGTATTGGTTTATTAATGGTAACAAATGTGCCATGCAAATGCAAGATGTTAATAATACCCTCATTCCCGGGGCAGGGATCCGGTGGGTACACAGGACTCTATGTATTATGTACTCAACTACTTCGTAAATCTAAAACTGAACTGAAAAAAACACACCTTCAATAGATTCTCCCCAGGATTCCTACCCACTCTTGGCCAAAACATTTAGTGAATTTGCTAACACCCCAGTCTTACACAGGTTATAAACTGGCTACCTGCCAGAAACATGTTTTCTTTGAACTGCAGAGTATTTAAAGAATTTATGAGTTACCAGTAAGTTAAAATTAGGAATATCTTAGGGCCGGCGCAGTGACTCACGCCTGTAATCCCAGCACTTTGGGAGGCCAAGGAATGGGGATCACCTGAGGTCAGGAGTTCGAGAGACCAGCCTGGCCAACATGATGAAACCGAGTCTCTACTAAAAATACAAAAAATTAGCCAGCTGTGGTGATGGGCGCTTGTAATCCCAGCTACTCAGGAGGCCGATGTGAGAATCTCTTGAAACCGGGAAGTGGAGGTTCCTGTGAGCCCAGATGGTGCCACTGCACTCCAGCCTGACCAACAAGAACAAAACTCAAACTCAAAAAAAAAAAAACAAAAAAAACCTAGGAATATCTCGATACTAAAACGTAATTGTAAAAACTCAGGATATATCATTTTTACAACCCAAAATTTTTAGCCTCTAATTTAAAAAAAAAATTACACATGATGGCAGCTCTGGGTCTGTGTTGTGCCATGGCAACAGGCAGCCGGAACCGAGAAGTCTTCACCTCCCAAAGTAGGGATGGGGATTGTGTCTGACACGGGTCCACACCACTCGTCTTCAACAAGACTTCTTTGCCCCCTCTGTTATCTGCCTGGCAACTGTAGGTTTTTTTTTTTTTTTTTTTGGAGATGGAGCATCTCTCTGTAGCCCAGGCTGGAGCACTGTGCTCTCTGTGATCTCTGCTCACTGAAACCTCTACCTCCTGGGTTCAAGCAATTCTCTTGCCTCAGCCTCCTGAGTAGCTGGGATTAGGGATTATAGGTGCCCCCCACCACACCCGGCTTTTTTTTTTTTTTTTGTATTTTTAGTAGGGACAGGGTTTCACCATGTTGGCCAGGCTGGTCTTGAACCCCTGACCTCAGGTGATCTGCCTGCCTCAGCCTCCCAAAGTGCTAGAATCACAGGCATGAGCCACCGCACCAGGCCTGTAGGCTTTTCATTTCATTGGCCACAACAAATAGCACCAACATCACCTGGGTGCCTTTTATATATTTCTTTTAAAAAAAAAAAATTTTTTTTTGACACAGTATAGCTCTGTCACCCAGGCTGGAGTGCAGTAGTGTGATCTTGGCTCACTGTAACCTCTGGCTCTCGGGTTCAAGCAATTCTGCCTCAGCCTCCTGAGCAGCTGGGATTACAGGCATGCACCACCACACCCAGCTAATGTTTATATTTTTTAACAGAGAGGGAGTTTCATCATGTTGGCCAGGCTGGTCTTGAACTCCTCACCTCAAGTGATCCACCTGTCTCAGCCTCACAAAGTGCTGGGATGACCGAAGGTGCGAGTCACCACACCCAGCCAGTACCTTTTAGAAACATAAAGTTTCGAGCCCCACCTCAGTACTACAGAACCAGAACCGTAGGAACTTCAGCCTGTCTGAGAATCACATGGAGGATTTATTAAAACTCAGATTGGGTGGATTCCATGTCTTTCCTATTATGAATAGTGCTACAATGAACATACACACACAGGTACCTTTATAATAAAAGGATTTATATTCCTTTGGTTACATACCCAATAATCGAATTGCTGGGTCAAATTATAGTCACCATAGCAAAGACATGGAATTAATCCAAATGCCCATAAATGATAGACTGGATAAAGAAAATGTGGTATATACACAACATGGAATATTATACATTAATAAAAAAGGAATGAGCAGCTACTAGGGAAGCTGAGGCAGAAGAATTGCTTGAATCCAGGAAAGCCAAAGAAAAAAAAAAAGGAATAAGATCATGTCCTTTGCTGGGATATGCATGGAACTTGAAGCTGTAATCCAAGCAAATTAATGCAGAAACTGAAAAACAATCACTGCATGCTCTCCTTTATAAGTGGGAGCTGAATTATGAGAACACAGGGACACATGGTGGGGACGGGTAACACATACTGGGGCCTGTGGGTGGTGGGTAGGAAGGACATCAGGAAGACTAGCCAATGGATGCTGGGGCTTTACACCTAGGTGACAGGTTGATCTGTGCAGCAAACCACCATGGCAGACGTTTACCTGTGTAACAAACCTGCACATCTTACACATGTACCCCGGAACTTAAAAGTTGAAGAAAAAAAAAAACTCAGATTGCAGGCCTCACCCCACAAGATTCTGATTCAGTATGTCTGGGATAAAGCCCAAGAATTTCTATGTTGTTTTTTTTTTTTTTTCAGGCGAAGTCCACTCCGTTGCCCAGGCTGGAGTGCAATGGTGCCATCTGGGCTCACTGCAACCTCCGACTCCCGGGTTTAAGCAATTCTCTTGCCTTGGCCCCTTGAGTAGCTGGGATTACAGGCAACTGCCACAACGCCCAGCTAATCTTTTTGTAGTTTTAATAAGACAGGGTTTCTCCATGTTGGCCAGGCGGGTCTTGAACTCGTGACCTCAGGTGATCCACCCACCTCGACCTCCCAAAGTCCTGGGATCACAGGCTTGAGGCACCGTATTTGGCAAGAATTTCTATGTCTAACAAGCTACCAGGTGATGTGACACTACAGATCCAGGGAATACTTGGGGATCCTCCAGTCTTTCTTTGGGTATCTCATAATAAATGCCCATCTCACCTTTTGCTGCCTGAACACTTTTTTTAAAAGATCATATCTCCTAAATCAGTTTCATTTTCTTCATCTTGTTCAGGTATGATTTTGTGTGTGTGTGGAGGTGGGGCGGGGGTACTTTCCCATTTTCCTAGTGGGTGGTTTTAATTCTTTGGAAATTTCTCCCATATGGGTTAGCATTTCGTTTAGTTAGCTATATAAAAACAATGTGGCTTTTTCTCTGTGGAAACTGGGTCATTTAAATTAATTCTTGGATTTATAATACATATAATTAGTTCCAAACAATACACAACTGTATGTTCTGTTTGGGAATATCTTGATTACACAAATGTGAAAATAATTGAACAGAATGATGGCTGGAAACACAGCATTTAAAAAAAAAATCCGTTTCTGATATTTTTGCCATTAGGCTATGAATTGTGTAACATCTCACCGAAAGTGCTTGCTGCATCTTTAATGGTTCACTCATAGCTCAGAGTAAAGTCTGAACTATTTGTTGTTCGCCGTTGTTATATTCTGTTCCAAGGTTCATAATTTGAAAATCGACTTTGGGGACTTTTTGTTTGGTCTATTAAAATGATTCATGTTGCATTCAACATAAATTGTGCATTCACAGAGGAGGGTGAGAGCCCGTATTCACAGCATAATAACTAAAGTGAATTTTGTACGAGCCGCAGTTTGTGGCAGCGATGTGGTATCATTTGTCTTAATTTTTCTTTGGCATTACATTAGGCGAATGCATTTACATTTCCAGGTATGGCTAACCACTTTAAAAACTTTGTTTTTACGGCGTGAGTAAAGGGGGAATCAAATCTGCATCTTTATGTGATGTAACATCAAATAATGCCGTTTTACTGTCTGGAGGACTTGGGGATTTACATTCCATTTACCTGACTTCACAAAAGGAGCTCAGGCTGATATGCAAAGTACATGAAATATTTACCATCAATAGATCCTGCAAGGCTTCTAAAAGAAAAAGAAGAAGTGGGGGAGATGATACTCTTTCTACTATCACTGCGTTGTTCTGTGTTTTTCTTTTTAACGGTACTTTAACGGAAACTTCTTAAGTGGTTTAACTATTTAAAATTCAAATATGTCTTAACAAAACACGAAATAACTTAAGCCAAAACTTTAGGTCACATTTGCTGAACAGAGGAACCATTTGAAATTTTACTGCATGTGTATGTATATGAAATCTATCTACATACATATACACATACACAAACATATATGCCTCCTGCTTAGGAAATATGTATTCTGGAGAAATGAAATGAAGTACTCCTACATTTCAATTAACATCATTTAAGATGAATATCTGTTTATGTACATATGCATATTTTTGATGAATATGTGTTTATGAATATGCATATTTTAGCAGAATTCTATAAATATGATATACTGATTATTTCACATTGATGGAGAAGCAAAATGAACAAATCCTAAATTCTGTCAAAATGTTTTTTACCAGTTGAACTAAGTATCATATCAGAACAGATTATACTCACTAAATCCCATGATTATAACGCTTAATGATAAGGCAATTTTTTTTCTATGTAAACATTAAAACAAAATTTAAAAAATGTAACACTTACCATACAAATTTGGCCAGGTGTGATGGCTCATGTCTGTAATCCCAGCACTTTGGGAGGCCAAGGCAGGTGGATCACGTGAGGTCAGGCGTTCGAGGCCAGCCTGGCCAACATGATGAAACCCATCTCTGCTAAAATTACAAAAATTAGCTGGGCATGGTGGTACATGCCTGTAGTCCCAGCTACTTGGGAGGCTGAGGCAGGAGGATCGCTTGAACCCAGGAGACCAAGTTTGCAGTGAGCCGAGATCGTGACACTGTACTCCAGCCTGAGCAACAAAGCAAGACTCTGCCTCAATCGATCAGTCAGTCAATGTATGTATAATGTTCTTCCATGCTACTCAGAATACCCAAGTGACGAATTTCGGTTAAAAAGATTGTTTCATACGATGTGTACATGGTTCTCAACAACACAACATGGTCTATGATTATTACAGTTAAGATTATAAGCAATGGAGACATCTTAGTTAGCATTCCAACTTTACATTGAACTGTGTGACACTGAGCAAGTTAAAATCTCTGAGCCTCAGCCTCTTCATTTGTAAAACGGGGCTAATACTTCCTGTGGAACCCATAATGTATGTAAAGTTCTGAATGCATACTTAAAGCAAAAGGAGCACTCACTGCTACTGATACAAACTTATGAGTCGTCATGATCACGTTTAAACTATAATAAAGGCAATAATTTGGGCAACTCTGAGATGATCATATCCAATCACAACAAACAGGAAAAGCATCAGATCATTAACCACATAAAAAATTAGTTTATCTGCCCAGTTAAATCAACTATCTATGATGCTGTATTTAAACTGGTAAAAAATATTTTGACAATTTTAGATTTGTTCTTTTTGCTTCTCCATCAATGTGAAATAATTAGTGTATCATATTTATAGAATTCTGCTAAAATATGCATATATACTCCCAAAATATGCATATATACATATATTCAGAATTTGGGGCAGACAAATGGATGTGTTTGCTCTTGAGCAAATGGAGTAAGCCTTTCACCTTATAGCAGCGACCCAAAAAATCTCGGCTTTTCTGTAACATCCCTCTTTTGGCCTGTTAGTGCAGGGATTCATGCAGCCTATAGGTATCCCAGGCTAGTCCACCAGAGCAATGTGCCAGGCCCTGGGACTGAAGACAGGAAACAGCCGTTCTTTTCTCTAAACACTCATAATCCACTGGGGTGTTTCTTAAGCTTTCATTGGCCAAGTAATTCTCTGGAAAGGATTTCAGAAATGCAGAAGCAGAGATTCTAAAATAGAAGATCCATCTGGGATCTGCGATTCTGTCTCTTTAAGCAAGTTTCCAGGCTTTCTGGGAAAAGACAAGGCAACAAAGGCTAAGGGTGTGGAAAGACATAAACCAGGATGTAGGTGGGCACAAAACGGGGTAAAGACACAGGAGACCCAAACCTGTTGTCCTTCGGGGCCCAGGGAAGGCTTGAACTGAGTCTGAACAGAGCAGTAGCAATCAGACTCCTTGATAGCAGCTAAATGGCATTCCAAACTTGACCTTCCTCGGCTCTCAGGTACTGGTTAAGGACAGAGGTTTGGAGTCAGACTGCCTCGTTCAAATTCCAGCTCCAACTTCTCCCTGTTGGCAGATTGCATACCCTCTCTAATTCTTAGTTTCTGTGTCTGTAAAAGGGGGATAATTCAAACAGATATCGCACACGTTCTTGGAAGAATTAAATAAAGCAATGTATGCCAAAGCACACGCCAGAAACCAGGCACACAACTGGCATGTCATAAAATACTATTCATATGGACAGACCAACGTCTACACAACAAGAGCATTTAAGGATGTGTGTATCAGGGTAACTCTACGCCATGTCTCCTGTGTCATTTACAGTCGTTACCCACGAACCCAGTGAAATAAGCATAGGGAGTGTTACGCCGATTTTACACAAGGGTAATTACAGGGCCACGTCTGTAAGCTCTCTCACCCCATCTCCTAGTTACACCTCTGTACCTGTATAAGGAAGTCAAAGCAAAACGAATGGGCAAAAACTAGCTATATTATAAAGATGGTTTCCAAGGAATCTCACCTACATATACACTAGAAAATAAGACACTGTCAGGAAGCAATCTGTATTAGTATATAATTAATTTATTACCTCGTTTCCTATTTTATTTGGACCCTAAGGGGTTATAAGTTGCAAAAAGTACACAGATAAAAATAAGTATGCTAATATTACCTTCATCTTTAACTTTCATTTTGAGAACAGAAATGACTTCTAGCTAAACATTTTATTTTGTAACAGTTGCAAGAAACTCAAGCATCAAAAAGCAAACACCCTCACAGATAATTTCTACAGATGAAGAGTATTTTAGTTGCAAAAAGAAGCCCTTCCAAATTACAGACACAAATCTGTATCGAACATACTCAGCGACCGTAGGTGTTAAAAATACAGACTATAAAAAAAATCTATATTTTAATCTTTTTGGGGGCTGAAACAAATTATCTTATTTACTACATGAATGGTTTCCTCAATTTAACGCCAATCTTTAGCGCCAACTTCCACCTGTCTGAATAAACAGATTGCTCCAGAAAAGACTAGATTATTTATGTTATGAGGTTGTGTTTAAAAATAAAGTGGAGAGACTACCTATATTGAGAATAAGAATAACAGGCATATCATCTCAGCTTACAAAAATCTAATTTTATTTTCTTCTGTTTCCAGGAGGAAGTTTGAGAAGTACAAATCAAGTAGTAAATTAAATTCCTCTTTGAGGGTGAATAAAAGAAAGAAGCGGGATATTTAAGCTTCACTGACATGTTTAGAAAAACACGCCCACATATAGTTGTATAGAAATATTGCTCCCACTCTGCCTTCACCCTTGATAACACAAAGGGAAACATTTTATTACTGGTTACATTTTCTTTTAAAACACATTTATTTAGCACATTTAAACAGAGCTTTGGCTTGTTTGAAATCAGTTAATTTTCTTTCATTTGTGGTAAAATATACGTATCATAAAATTTATCATTTTAACCACTTTGAGTGAAGACTTTAGCGGCATTAAGTACATTAATAGTTATTGGTTTTTATTAAGTTACATCAGCAGTTATAAAACTGAACACTTGTTATTAAGTGATAGCTTCAGTTTTTAAGGGAAGTTTGTAAACGGGTGCATTCAGGCTTTTTTAAACATTTCGGCATTAAGGATAAAAAGCTATAGCAATAGTTATTAGAAAAAGACAAGGGCAAAGCACCAGACACAGTGACTCATGCCTGTAATCCCAGTACTTTCGGAGGCCAAGACGAGAGCGTCGCTGGAGGCCGAGAGTTCGAGACTTGTTATGTTACGATGGGCAACATAGCAAGACCTCGTCTCTACAAAAAAATAAAAGATTAGCTGGCCATGGTGGTACATGCCTGTAGTCCCAGCCACGTGGGAGGCTGAGATGGTATGATCACTGGAGCTAAGGAGTGTGAGGCTGCAGTGAGCTATGACTGCACCACTGTACTCCACCCAGGGTGAAAGATCAATACCCTGTCTCAAAAAAAAAAAAAAAAAGAAAAAGAAAAAAGAAAAGAAAAAAAAAGAAAACATTAAAAAAAAAAAAAGATCTCCCCATTTACGCCTTGGCCACATTGGCAGGAACAATAGAGTGCCCTTCCCCAACTGTTTCTTCCCATAAGTGTATGCAGGAAGCTGCTATGTTTTCACACAGGTTGCATGGGAGACACTGCCAGATGCCGCAAAGTTCATCCAAAGACCTTGCTACTTGGCCTGCTGTGAGATAGGCACATGCCTCCACGAGAACTACAAAGATAGGTCACATTTGCCACAAAGCCTCAAGAACTATTTTTGCTGTTTATTGCAGGCTACTGGCGACAGGGTCAGCAAATGCAGAAACGCCACTCTTTTTGGAACCGCTGTGGTGGGAGGCTGTCCCAACAGACAAGGCTTGTTTTTTGCAACCTTCATCATTTCATATTTCTTTCAGAGAGCCCTTCTCTAAATGCCCACAGAGGAGAACTGGCTGGACAGAAGTATCCACAGGAGGAAATTCTACCATCTCAAGGAACCGAGGACAAAACGCTCAGTCCACTGATGTCCTGGGGATGCAATTTCACTTTAACTGTTTCTTATACATCAGCAGGCTGAGCACGGTGGCTCACACTTGTAATCCCAGCACTTTGGGAGGCCAAGGTTGGTGGATCATTTGAGGTCAGGAGTTCAAGAACAACATGGCCAAACATGCTGAAACCCCATCCTACAAAAATACAAAAATTAACCAGTCATGGAAGCAGGCACCCGTAGTCCCACCCTCCCAAGAGCCTCAGGCAGGAGAATCACCTGAACCCGGGAGACAGAGGTTGCAGTGAGCTGAGAACACACCACTGCACTGCCGCCTGGACGACAGAGTGAGACTATCTCAAAAAAAAAAAAAATCAGCAAAAGTTAATTGCTCTGAGAAAAACTGGAGGTGCTGAGGATATAGAAGTCCCAGACTGTCAAAACTCTAGTCACATCAGCATTATCAAGAGTGTACTGCTGTTCTTTCTCCTAACTCTCATTGCAACAACTCCGGATTCATCTCATTTCCTCATTCGATCTTATTTCTTTATCTTATTCTCCTTTGAACACAGCAAGCCTCCAATAAATATTTGTTGCAGGAATAAGGTACTAAACCACTGCAACATTCTCATAGATTATTATCTCTATTATCCTCCTCATCATCTTACTCACCAGCAACTTGAAGTGAAAATTAAACAGCTCACCCAAAGCCACACATATAAAAATCTGTGATTCTTCATCTAAAATCCAAATATGTGTTGAAGGATTCTAAATTTTTTTACATGTACATCAACCACATACTATGAGAGATCCCCTAGTGGGGTGCGGACTCATACCTAAACATCAAACACGTTAACATTTCCACCTCAAAATATGTCATTAATCACATGAGATGAAAAATGAAGATTATAAACAAGACCATGAGAATTCCAACTCAGGTTTTGCTGCCACTTGAGTTTGAGTTTGCCACAAACTTTAGAACTTTTTTTTTTTTGAGGTTTGGGAATGTCTGAATTAGAGGTAAGGGTTTGCATAATTTAAGACATCCGGATTCAGCCAGGTACGGAGGCTCAAGTCTATAATCTCAACACTTTGGGAGGCTGAGATGGGTAGATCACATGAGGCCAGGAGTTCAAGGCCAGCCTGGCCAACATGGCAAAACCTCATCTCTACTAAAGATACAAAAATTAGCCAGGCAGGGTGGTGCACGCCTATAATCCAAGCTACCAAGTGGTTTACGTGGGAGGATGGCTTGAGCCCAGGAGTTGGAGGTTGTTGTCATGAGCTGAGATTGTGCCACTGCCCTCCAGACTGGGCAACTGAAAGACAAAGAGGGAGAGAGAAAAAGACAGAGAAAAAAAGAGAAAAAGAGAGAAGCAGAGAAAGAAAAAGAAAGAGAAAAAAATGAACAACAGAAAGAGCGAAAGAGAAAAAGAGAAAGAAAAACAAAAAAAAAAAGAAAAGGAAGGGGGGAGGGAGGCGGAGGGAGGGGAGTAGGGGGAGGGAAAGAGGAAAAGGAAGGAGGGAAAGGAAGGAAGGAAGGAAATAAATCAGGACTCATTCAGGCTTGCTGATTCCTTATGCCTTGCTTTCTGAAGTTAGCTCCCGGTGCCTTAAGACCTTTGCAGAAGTACTTTTTACATAGAACCATTGTAGACTAAATAATATAGCCACAGTCGGGGTCTCAAGGAGAAGACTTTAGCTATCTGCTTGCTATTCAGAAGAAAGTATCTCTACTGAGAAAACCAAAGATCACTCTTTAAAATTTATATATATATATATATATATATATATATATATATATATATATAGCGTTTTAGGTTTTGGGGTACATGTGAAGAACATGCAAGATTGTTGCATAGGTACATACATGGCAATGTGGTTTGCTGCCTTCCTCCCCATCATCTGTATCTGGCATTTTTTAAAAAAATAAAAGTAAATAGAAGGTCATCAAAGCTTCACGTCATGACAAAAAGAGGTTTTCCAGTGGGAAATGGAATGGAGTCCTAATACCCTAAATGATGGGAGGAGATGGGCTGTGATTTCTATTTGCTGTGGGCTCCATGTTCTACAAGCATGATCGAGCTTCATTTTCACTGAAGCCTTCTATGCCCTGCCCAGTGGATCATGCTGTCTCTTTCCACTCTGGGAGGACTGGGATTGGAGAGTCCAGCAAAGATACCCCAGATTCGTAACTGGGGAGGTACAACACAAAACGGAGAGGTAGCTGGCTTTGAAAGCCAGCACGCTTCACACCCCCATACCAAGTTTTAGGGACACTGGTGAAAAGAAATCAAGCCAGCCTGTCATATGATGACAGAGTGATTTCTTTCCCAATATGACACATCCATTTATCATCTTTCATAAGACAGACCTGGCCTATAATTTAGTCCCATCGCTGCCACTTAAATGAACTCTGGGCTCGGATGGGCTTCACCAGATTCTTCAATGTGGGGTCATTTAGGGACTTCAAAGTCACAAGGTCAGGATTTGAGGCTGCCTGGATGTTCCTCAGGGGCAGTGCCCACTGCAGTGCTGAGAATCTAGGAAGCCAAGGATGACTATTAATTGATGGTGTTGATGATAATAAGCCTCCTGGGACCCTAAGAAAAAGGAGCAAGAGAAATTTAGTTTGCAAAGTAAAAGTTTTATGTGTTTGCCATCTCCATGGTGAGAAAGCTCAGCATTCAAGATTCATAAAGAATATAACCTAAAAAGCCCCAGAAATTGAGCTTTATTGGAGAAAAACATTTCTTAAATAACATAAGCATGCTTTGGCAATGAAAGTTACATCTGCATTTTAAGTATGTTGTACATTTAAGTGTCTAAATGAGACAATTAAGTCCATGTCAGTGGCAGGCAAGAATATAGAAATCTGTTGGCATTAATGACAAAAACAAAAATATGAATTATAAATTAAACATATGCTATATGCCAGAAAATATGCTTTATGTTTTTGTTTTTATTTCAGACGGAGTCTCGCTCTGTTGCCCAGGCTGGAGTGCAGTGGAGCGATCTCGGCTCACCGCAACCTCTGCCTCCCGGGTTCAAGCGAGTTTCCTGCCTCAGCCTCAGCCTCTCGAGTAGCTGGGATTACAGATGCCTGCCACCACGCCCGGCCAATTTTTTGTATTTTTAGTAGAGACGGGATTTCACCATGTTAGCCAGGATGGTCTCAATCTCCTGACCTTGTGATCCGCCCGCCTTGGCCTCCCAAAGTGCTGGGATTACAGGCATGAGCCACTGCGCCCAGCTGTTCTTTTTCAATAATTTAACAACTCTGCCAGAGATGGGGCAGGGGGGTGGGGAAATGAAGTCAGAGAGGTTGAGTAACATGTCCAAAGAAACAGAGTAAGTAGTAGTGTTACTGGGATTTTAGTACTTATATTCCTTTACTAGGCCAAGCTTCCTTTGCACGATTAGAATGTTCAACCCCTTACTTCTCCCAGTGGATGATTACAACATGGCATTTTCATAAATAGAATGGGGGTGGCAGAATATAAAAAGACAGAATCTGCCAAATTGGCATATTGTATATAGCCTTGCAATTTAGCAATTTAGGTTTCTGCAACTGAGCATATGCACACTTAACATAAAGCATAAAATGACAGCAACCGTTGTGTTTTGCCCTTTTGCAAGGATCCCCATAGTTCAAGTTCCCCCATTGCGATATAGCCGTGTGATCTGTTTCCTTGCTCCTCAGCACAATGAGAAGAATTTAATGGTTGAGCGCAGAGTTTCTAAGGGCCCTGGACTTCCAGGGAGGAGCTCAAAAGTTTAGAGGCGGACAGGGATTCACTCTTACTTTCCTTCTGCTTAATGGTACAATGCTAGGTAGCTCTCTGAAACTGCATTTCCTCCTCTGCAAAAGAAGAGTCCGATCATGTCGCAAGGGCCGTGAAAATGAAATGAATTTGTGTGTGCCGAGTACCAGGCGCAGGACCCACAGTGGGTATCATCTCAGAGCATTTCACTTGATTAATTCTTAAATTCATCATCATCACTGTTGTCATTATCCAAAGCTCCCGATGAGTGTGTTCAAGTGAAGTTGCAAAAGCAAACAAACCCCTAACTCCTGTGCCTTCCGTTCTAGGGCAACGCACTTGCTTCCTTGCTTGCAAGGCTCATATATCAGCAGTCACTCAGGTTACAGTCCCATGAAAAACACAGGGTGACAAAAGCCCCTTGCAGCAATCTCCAAGAAGGAGAAATAAATTAATCAAGCTGCCAAACGGAGAAGCCCGAGTTGACCTCCTTCTGATCTCATTACTTCTCTATTACCCTTTTGAAAAACATCCTCTTACAGAGATCACTAATTGAAGATTATGTGGAAGGAAATCGCACCTCTCCATCACGGTGGTAACTTTGCCTCATTTGTCATTCTAATAATTCACTTCTTTTCTTTTCTGAAGAGACAGAGACACTAATGGACTATCATCAGTTAAAAAGGCAATTTTTCCATTTAATTGCACTCATTAAATACTGTAATAGAACAATTGAAAAAGCAATAGTCTCAATATTTAATCACAGTATAGGAATAATGAAACATTGCTTCAAAATAAATCTCTGAGTATTTATAAAGTCATAAAACAGCTGTTTTAACAACACCTGTGATCAAAGGCAACACTGAAAATCAGACATGTGATTTTTCATGTCCCCTGATTAGAGCTCGTAAACATTTGCATTGCGAAGGAAAGGATTCAAAGGAGCCAACAGTTACTCCAAGCGGTTCCTTGGAGCTTTAAAGGCTACCGCAGCCCTGCGACGGGATGAACACTCCCAGCCTGTTACAGAGACTCACACGAGCCAGGCTTCCAGCATGGCCAAGAAATCTCAGGAATGGGGTTTTGTGCCCAAGAGCAGGTCGGCCCCTGAGTGGTCTTCTCTGTGAGCAAAGATTAATTGCCACGTTCACATTTTTTAACAGCTTTATTGAGATATAATTGACGTACCATACAATTCACCCATTTAAAATGTACAATTCAATGACTTTTAGTACATTTACAGAGTTGTGCAACCATCACCTCAGACAATTACAAAACATTTTCATCACCTTTACCTATTACCCCCCTATCCCCTCCAACCCAAACTACCCCCCGAGCAATCACTAATCTATTCTGGACATTTCATAGAATAGAATCACACCCTATGTGGACTTCCGTAACTAACTTCTTTCACATAGCATAATGTTTACAAGGTTCGCCCACAATATAGAATGTCTCAGGACTTCGTCCATTTTTATGAATAGAAAATGCAATATTCCATTTCTATTGGAATATTCTACTACAACTTATTTATCCATTTTTCAATTGATGGACGTTAGGGTTGTTTTCATCTATTGGCCATTATGAACAATGCAGCTATAAACGTTCATGTACTAGTCTCTGTCCATGTTTTTATTTCTCTTTGATACCTACCTAGGAGTAGAATTGCTGGGTCATATGGGAACTTTTAACTCTTTGAGGAACTGCAGACTGTTTTTCAAGTTAGCTGCGCCATTTTACATTCCCACCAATGGTGTGTGAGGGTTCCAATTTCTCCCTTTCCCAGCGACACTTGCTGCTGTGTGACTTTTCACGTTTACATTTCAACAGCAAGCTGAGCAGTATCTAAGACCAGGGAAATAAGAAGCCACCAGCTCCCTGCCAAGAGAAAACCTCAGTTCCTTGCCTTGAAAGAAACAGCATGACCTGGGTGAGAAAGGTCAGGATTTTGGAATCAAGCAGACAGAGGTTCAAATCCCATCCTTGGCACTTAAAGTTTATTGTGGCCTTGAGCGAGAGTCACATCAATTAGCTGTGAATTGATTTTTCTTGTAACGCGGAGGAAATAACCTTATAGGGGGAAAGTGCAAGTTCGAGGAGGAAAATGCACCCAAAATGCCTAGCAGAGTGCCCAGCACTCAGCTGCTGCTCAGGAAAGAGTCACCTATGCTTATTACTCAGACCTTACCACAGACAACCCTGGGCAGGCCCCTGAGTCCTTCAGAGTACACGCAGTGTTCCTATCTACTTGCAGGCTCAACAAGCTCTGTGATTAGTCAAGTATGTCGGACAGAAGAAAAAGAAAATATATGTTACGGTAGCCAGGAACATGCAAGCTTATTTATCAAAGAACGTTTGGAATAGGAACATGTTTTCCTGATTCCAAAGAGGAAGAAGAGATGGAGTATCCACCCTTCCCTGTTCTTTCATTGCCAACCACGAGGACAGTCCACAGCCTCACCACTGAATGGTGGGCAGGATCCACTTAGAAGACACTCAGCCTTTCTCAGTGGGGTTTCCTCTTCTTCTTCCCACTGCACAGCATGTTAAAACCCAGTAACCTAGTTAAATTGAGCCCAAAGAGAAGGACAGAAAAAGCAGAAGCTGTTGGGTCTTCCGTTAACACTTGATCCTTGATTGAGCCTTGTGTGTTTACTGTCTGTCTCCCTGCTATTAATACAAGATCCCAAAATGATCATGGCAGGCTGTAAGGACTGTTTTTCTTTCTTTCTTTCTTTTTTGAGACAGTCTCACTCTGTCACCCAGTCTGCAGTGCGGTGGCGTGACCCTGGCTCACTGCAACTCTACCTCCTGGGTTCAAACAATTCTCCTGCCTCAGCCTCCCTAGTAGCTGGGGCTACAGGAGCACACCACCATGCTCGGCTAATTTTGTATTTTTAGTAAAGACAGGCTTTCTCCATGTTGGCCAGGCTGGTCTCGAACTCCTGACCTCAGGTGATCTGCCTGCCTCGGCCTGTCAAAGCGCTGGGATTACAGGAGTGAGCCACCGTGCCCAGCCATCCGTAAGTCATTTTAATGGAAACATTTCCATCCTCATTCAGTTATGTTTTGTCTACGGCTGCTTCTGTGCTAGGTGACAGAACTGAATAGTTTCAAGACACCGCACTGCAAAGAATAAAATACTGTCTGTCCGTTAGAGAAAATGTTTGCCTAACCCTGCTCCACAGAATAACCCTGTTGACAATCATAAAAGAAAAGTAATCATTAGAGGGGTAGCAACATCTGGTGATGAAGAGTTGATTCTGAAGATTTAATTCAGACCTACTTGGGTTTGAACCCTACCTCTCACACTCGCTGGCTATAGGATGCTACAGGCAAGTTACTTAATCTCTCTGAATCCCCATTTTCCCCACACTTAAATTGGGCTAATAACATCTATGTCACTGGGTTATTGAGTAGTTTAAAAAGGGACAAGTGTGAAAGCCTTTGGCATGATCCCAGCCGTGGCAAAAACTCAGTAAGTGCTAGTCATCAGTATCATACACTATTTCTTTAAGAAAGAAACTTTAGTAATACATAACAACGCATTACATTACAAAGGGAGTCAAAGTCAAAATGTCATTTTTTCCCTTAGTGCTGGCTAATACACAGAAGGCTTGGAAGACGTTAAAAACAATAGAACAAACTACATAATCAGCATTAACAAAATCCAGATGGATTTTGGCTCATTTGCTATTTTGAATTGTTTGTCCTTGTCTTCCCCCACCAACCATCCGCATGGCAAGGCAAGTGAGAAATAAATACACAATCATCCTATTTATATACGATGAAATCGACACCATTTGGCTTTTGTAAAACTTGGAGCCAAATGTCTAGGCAAGACATGGGGGTTTGGCCACTTTAGCTGCTGTTCTCCTGCGCCGATTTGAATTTGAGTTCCATCCACATCCTGTCTCTGCAGGTCCCTCACTTAGGAGGTGTTTAACAGACACTCACAGATAAAATCGATTTGCATCTATTTGGTTGGGAAGAGCCCTTGTCACTAAAAGTCAACAGAATCATATGCCTCTCCATCCAGCTCTCCCCAGCCTCCAAATGTCACTCTTTAGAGCTCTGCTTCATAGCTGGAAACATAAACAGATGACAGCCCTTGACAGGGAGGGCCTTGTGTGTGCTGATGCCAGGCACCAAGCCTGCCTTCTCACTCCTACCTCATCACTCTTAACTACGCTACCACGCGGCTTCCTATAATTTACTTTTCCATGCACTCTGGTTTACCACTCAAGAAAATGACGGAGTAATAAGATAACACATAAATCCAAGCCCCACATCTTTATTCACTGTTAGGACATCCTTTTAAGGACTTCAAATTCAGTCCTACAGACCCACAAACATCAGACAAGGATTCCTGTGGCAGATTACAAATCCATTTCAGGTTTCAGGAAGCCTTCCAATGATGTCATTCTACTCCAGCTTTAATTTAACAAATATATATATAACTGAGAACCTGTGCTTTGCCTTCAACAAAAGAAAATTAGGGAGCAAGTGGGTGACTGGAACTCAGCCTCCATAACTCCTGTTCCAGAAAGATGCATTTTCAATTAAGGTCTGCAAATTCCTATTTACAATAGAAATTTTAAGTACCCAACTTTTCCACACTTTAAAAAAAAACTGTTATTCAGGCAGTAGGCTGTTTTTAGCAGTGCTGAACATCAGTATTCTTTTATGCCATCTGTAAAGCTACTGGTTAAGGTGTGAAGACATTATACATAGAATAAAGCCACAAACATGGGACTTTAACAGTAAACAAGACGATTAACCTAAAATCCTTTGCAGTCTGGCACTCACAGCAAGACAACAGCTTCAGAAAAACATGAAGCTATCTTCACTTTCTGTGACCGAATCATGGCTTCAATTAAAGACAGAGACCCTGTATTAGCACATATGGGACGACATGAAATTTTTCCAAGAGTCTTCTCTCTTCGGTTATGCAAGGTATACCATCTTCTGCAAAACAGCTGGATCGTTTGTCAATAACCAAGAGAAACAGATGGTTAGAAACATCCAGATACTTGAAAACATCTGGATATTTCATTCTTCATCCAGATGTTGCACTTCCCCTAGGTGCAGCCCGCTATCTTTGGTTGAATGATTCTAAAAAGCATTTGGCCAAGAGGTAAGTTTACTCCTTCAATTCCTACTCAAGATAATTATGTTTGCCAAAGGCAGCCCACTTTCTTTGGGGAATAATGTTGTTATTGTGATATATTTTACCAGTATGAATTAACCAAACTATTTCTGGAAACGACTAGGGAGTTAAAACCAAACGCAAAATGTGTCCACTGTGCAATGCAGGCTCCGTCATGTTCAACCATCTACTTAACCTCACAGAAGTCTAAGTACCCCCAGACACCAAATCAGAACCAGTTTAGCACGACAGCCTACACAGAAGGTGATAAAAAAAAAAAACAGTCTGTTGAGTAAATGCAGGTAGAATTGCTTATAATGCTTGTGTAGTCTTCCACTTAAAAATCCAGAGAAAACTTCAGTTCTGTATCTTGAATGCTACCATTTGCTTGTACATGTAATCAAGATCTTCTTGGCTCCTGCTCTCTGTACAGCCACGAACATGAAGCTGAGAAATCAACACTGAGTAAGCTAAGGTTTTGCCCCCGTGCAGTGTCCAGGCTTCTTGGGGAGACAGATCAAACAAATACTCTAGCCGGAATATACCATTATTCATACATCATAAGTGCTACAAAATAAAGTTAAAACATATAATGAGAGTTTACACCGGGGAGAGTTCTTTTTAGGATCAGATGGTCAGAGAGGGGTTGTCGGAGGATTTAAGATGACGATTTAGCCAGGAAAACCGGTGGAAGTGCCTCCCAGGCAGAGGAAACATCCTGAGGCAATGCCTGAAGAATAAAAGAGCCTTGCTTCCTCACAGGCTGTAAGAAAGGCTAAGGGCGGTGGGTGGTGGGTGTGACTTCAGGGGGTAGCACAGGGACTTCTGTCCAGATGGCAGTAGTTAAATGAACCTGCCCATGTGATAAAACGTCACAAAACGTATATTATTTCCATTGCTATTTGACACATTAAGAAGAAATTCATGGCTTGAAGTAATACATATTTATTCTTTTATAGTTCTAGATCCAGAAGACCATCTGGGATCTCAAAGGGCTAAGATCAAGACATCAGCAGGGTCCTGTAATCCCAGCAGTTTGGGAGGCTGAGGATGGGGATCACTTCAGTCTAGGGGTTCGAGACCAGCCTGGACAACATGATGAAACCCCATCTCTAATAAAAATACAAAAAAATTAGCCGGGCAAGGTGGTACACATTGTAATCCCAGCTACTTGGGAGGCTAAGGTGAGAGGATAGCAACAAGCCGTGATAGTGCCACTGCACTCCAGCTTGGTTGAGAGCAAAAACCTATTTCAAAAACAAGAAAATAATCACAAGATGTAAGTAGGGCATGTCCCCTTCTGGGAGCTCTAGGGGAGAATCTATCTCATTGCCTCTTCCACCATCTAGAGGCTGCCCACTTTCTGTGGCTCATGCCCACCTCCCTCCATCTTCAAAGCCAGCAACATGTGGCTGAGTCCTTTTCACACTGCCATCTCACTGGCTGGTTCATCCGACTCCCTCTCCCCGTTTTAGGATCCTGGGAATCACACTGTGCCTGACCAGATAATCTGGGTCATCTTCCAACTTAAACTTGACCGGATTATTAATCTGAATTTCATCTGCAACCTTAATTCTCTTCTTCCATATAACAAATCATATCCATAGCTTAGGGATTAGGAGGCTGACATCCTAATAAGGGGCATTATTTTACCTTCCCAGAATTATACACTCACCTTGTACACACGCCCATTTCCTGGTTTTGATACTGTACTATAGTTACATAAGGAGTCACGACTGTAGAAAAGTGAATTAAAAAAAACAGGAATCGGCCTGGCACAGTGATTCACACCTGTAATCCCAGCACTTTGGGAGGCCTAGGCGGGCGGATCGCAAGGTCATGAGATCAAGACCATCCTGGTCATGGTGAAACCCAGTCTCTATAAAATACAAAAAAATTAGGCGGGCGTGGTGGCACACGCCTATAATCCCAACTACTCAGGAGGGTGACGCAGAGGAATCGCTTGAACCCAGGAGACAGAGGTTGCAGTGAGCCGAGATCGTGCCACCGCACTCCAGCCCAGCAACAAAGCAAAACTCCGCAAAAAAAAAAAAAAAAAAACAAAAACAAAAAAAAAAAAAAACAGGGATCCCCGCGGTACTATTTTTCTAACTTCCTACGACTGTATCAGAATAAAAAGTGTTAAAAATAGGCTGCGCGTGGTGGCTCATGCCTGTAATCCCAGCACTTCCGGAGGCTGAGGTGGGCAGATCACAAGGTCGAGAGATCGAGACCATCCTGGCCAACATGGTAAAACCCCGTCTCTACTAAAAAATACAAAAATTAGCTGGGCATGGTGGTGTGCGCCTGTAGTCTCAGCTACTAGGGAGGCTGAGGCAGGATAACTGCTTGAACCCAGGAGGCAGAGGTTGCAGTGAGCCAAGATTGTGCCACTGTACTCCCAGCCTGGTACCTGGCGACAGCGAGACTCGGTCTCAAACAAAAAGAGTATTAAAAATATATATATATTTTTTTGAGACTGAGTTTCGCTCTTGTTGTCCAGGCTGGAGTGCAATGGTGCGTTCTCGGTTCACTTCTGCCTCCTGGGTTCAATTGATTCTCCTGCCTTAGCCTCTCAAGTAGCTGGGATTACATGTATGTGCCACCACGCCCAGCTAATTTTGTATTTTTAGTCAAGATGGGGTTTCGCCATGTTGGTCAGGCTGGTCTAGAACTCCGTATCTCAGGTAATACGCCCATCTCAGCCTCCCTAAGTGCTGGGATTACAGGCATGTGCCACCCCGCCAGCAAAAATAATTTTTACAATGGCCAGTACTTATAGAAATTATGTATGTACAGTACAGCTGAAAGCACTTAGCATTTACTATCCCATTTACTCCCCAGAGCAAGTCTTTAACATGGGTACTATTACTATGCTACAGATGAGAAAACAGAAGGAAAGGCAGCCTTCTTTAATTTATCCAAAGCTATTTGAATCCAAATAGTATATGCCTAAATGTCGTGGTGTTAATATTTTTGTCTTAAGAACTCCCATTTAATTAAGTGAAGAATTATACAGACCACAAATCATTAAGTACATAAGTGCAGAATGAAATTATTATTTTATTTATTTATTTTTGAGAGAGAGTAATGTTCATGTCACCCAGAATGAAGTGCAGTGGCACAATCTCAGCTAACTGCAACCTCCGCCTTCTGGGTTTTCAGCGATTCTCATGCCTCAGCCTCCTAAATAGCTGGGATTACACATGCTCACCACCACACCTGGCTAATTTTGTATTTTTAGTAGAGATGGGGTTTCACTATGTTGGCCAGGCTGGTCTTGAACTCCTGACCTCAGGTGATCCACCCACCTCAGCCTCCCAAAGTGCTGGGGTTACAGGCTTAAGCCTCCCCGCCTGGGCTTTTTTTTTCTTTAGAGAAGAGAAAGGCCCTAGATGAGCCTTAAGAGGTTATGGAGGAGGAGGGGGAAGCAGAGGCCTAAACGCTGGGCTTTCTCAGAAGAACCTCCCAAATAGCTTTCTTCATTTCCCAAAGAAAAAGTAGGTTGTACACCGGGTGAAGATTGACAATAGAGGGAAAAATCCAATATGCTTTGGGCTCCATTGTTCACAGGCTGACTTACAGGGCAGTCACCCACTAAATGCTACATAGCTTTCCTTTCCATCCTTTCTCTCAATCTCATGAGTAAAAGAAAAAAAATCAGACACTTCTAAGAAGTGTCGTGGATATGTGACATGAAGAAGCTCTTGCTGATTCCAACTTTCCCAGGGTTTTCAGCTCAGAGGAAATGATGCTTGACCAAAAATAGGCAACCAGATTCTCTCCTGAGAATGTGAATCTAGAGCTGAATCATATATGAAAGGAAGCAAAAGGATTCGAGTCAAAGGCCTTGCCATGAAGAGAGGAGTCCATGACTTTCTGGTTGTGGTGACCACAGGTCCCCAGGGATGAAGATAAAAGCCATGTCCCTAGAAAGATAGAGCCTGGGATGCACGGGGGTGCAGCTGCACCAAGCCTGCGCTGCCCGCTCTGGAAAATAAGCCACAGTGTGGTTGAGTTTCTGTTACAGGCAACCGAACTCCTATCACGTTCAGTCTCATGTCTTCCTTCTCCTTAAGTTATCCAAAGTCTTTTCTGTTGCTTGCAACCACAGCACCCAAAGGTATGCCACGCCTCCATCTACCACAGAAAGCCACAAATTCCCGTCTCTTTTATGCATTCTCTCCTATTCCTGTCTCCATTCCCCTCAAAACCAAAACTTTCCTAGAAATTTAAACACAGATAAACCAAAAAATAAAATAAAATAAATTCTTCCCAGACTCAGGGCTCCTAAGGGTTTCTGTAGGCTGCTTCTGGGTTTCCACAGCCATTTAATTATGGTCCCCTGCCCACAGGAAGTAGAGATCAAGTACATGTCACCCTCTAACTCTGAATTTGAGGGCTGCAGTGCCTTTAAATCAAGAGGAAAGTGACTCACATCCCCTCGGTGTTATCTAAAAGGATACTGTTCGAACCAGTTTCTACGCCTGGATCTTTTGTGCTCTAGGACAGAAGCAGGCAGTGGTCCAAATACTGTGGAACCTTTTCAGCAACCATAAGGAAAAAGTCACTACCACTTTACTTTCAATCCCAGGCAGAAAAAGAAACATGCAAAGCCAGGGCACGAGGGAATTAGCAATGTCTTCTAAAACAGAAACAGAAGATGTTTATGGGGAGTGAAAATGAATGATAATAGTCTCACTGTCCACTCTCATTTCCACATGGTTTGACCAAGTCTTTGGATGTCATAAACACTGAAGGGGGAATAAAATGCCCTAATAAATCAAAGTGAGGACACTGTGAAGGGGCCAGTGGTGAGGCACACCTGCTGAGTCGCTAACTCCCTGGACAGAGTCAACAGAAAGCAGGAGTCCACAACCTAGATGAGGCACCCTTCGAAAAAACACCAGGTTTCTCCCAGTTCACACAAGCGTGTGTGCACACGCATATACCCAGTCACACACACCCTCCGGTTCCGGAAAGGAGGCAAAGTACTCCTCTCTGCCATTATCCTGCCTCATACTTGCCCTGTGTCTTAGCACACGGTTTCTCAGCCTCAATACTATTGACATTATGGGAGGACCGTTCTTTGTGTGGACGCTGTCCTGCAGATCTTAGGATGATTGACACCATCCATCTGCAAGATGCAGTAGCCCGTCTCCATCACACTATAACAAACACAATCACTCCTGGGGAGTGAGCTGAGATCGTGCCATTACACCCCAGGCTGGGTGACTAGCAAAACTCCATCTTAAAAAGAATTAGACCTACAACCCCTGCTGGCCACTTACTAGCAATAAAAGTGTTTCCTTCCTTGAAGTTTTCAAATGAAAAAGGAACTAAAAGTATTCCCTACAAAAGATACTGTAAAGTTCAATTCAATTAAAAAAAAAAGTCTGTGACTATACTAGGTTATATGAATTAAGGTTGCATAGAGAATTAGAGTTGTTAGTCACCTAACCTTTAAATAAGATGAGCCTTGATAGCGATCCAGCTGAAAGCAATGAAATCACAAGGGTCCTTAAAATTAAGATAGGAAGGCAGAAGAGAAAGAACCAGACACGTGGCCATCGGAGGACTCAGGCCAATGTTGCTGGCTCAAGGTAGCAGGAACAGCTATGGACCAAGACACACCAGCAGTCTATAAATTAGAAAAGGCCAGAAAATTGATCCTCCCCTACAGCATCCAAAAAGAGCACAGCTCTGAAGACACCTTGATTTTAGCCTAGGGAGACCCGTGTCAGACTTCCGACCTCCAGAACAGTAAGAAAATAAGTCTGTGATATCTCAAGTCACTAAGTTTGAGGCAATCTGTTACGGCAACCATAGAAAATGAATACCCCCCAGGCTGCCTTTAAAAAATAACTTTTATTACATAAGTAATACATGAACCTTTTTCCCCCTTAAAAAAAAAAAAAACTGAAGCATTATAAACCAGACTGAAGCCTGCCTTTGGCTTTTTTTCTCCTACTCCCCTTCTCTCTCTCCTACAGACATTAACACTATAGAGTTGAGTTTGGATTCTTTACGGCCATTCACTTGCATTTCTGCACATATGTAAGGTCACATCACTTGCTCAGTGTTACAGCATTGCTGGTCATGAAACAGTTAACACACATCTCTCCAAGAAGGAAAGTAGCTCAAAAGCCCAACAACTGCAGAGGAATCAGTGGCTGCTTGGTGCTCCTGAGGGTGAAGGAAGTGACAGTTTGAGTACCTCTCAGCATACCTTCTGTCTCCCTTCCAGTTATAAATTCTCCATTCCGGAGCTTGTGGTAGGAACTGAAATCTCCAAGTTTGAATCTGCTAAGTATTCACTGCTTAGATGATCAAGAAAGGAATTTGTTGATACACACTGGGCCTTGGATTACCAAAAACAAATTAGCTAAAAACATACAGGGAATGCAATCGAAATCAAAGCAACCAGTACACCCACGCTGTGCCACCAAGACATAATAAACGCCCAGATAGCTGCCAGAAATTGCTCACACCACACCCTCCCCCACTTTTCTTTTTTTTTCTTGAACCCACAGGATGCCTGGTATTTTTCACAAGCCCCACATCTTTACCCCGTGGTTTCTGGGAGACTATTCGCAAATCGCAAATGAAGTCAGACTTTTAGCGCACTAGGTCTTTGAAATCTTCCTCCAAGCCATGCAGTCAGCTGGCTCTTGCACCGACTCCCTGTCTATTTCTCTGGGGCTTCCTGAGCAACCACTCCAATGCCAGGCCTGGCTCTTGTCCATCATGACAAGGGTGCCCCTACCCTCAGAGGGGGCTCTCGCGCTCCATTAGGGAAGTTCACTTCTTGCTGGGAATTGAACTGGGTTTCCTCAGGGGCTAAAACATTGAAAAGGGATGGAAACGGGCTGACCCAGCTGTGAGAGCAAGCAAGGGTGAGAAAAACTCCTTTTTCACAAGCCTTTCCCTTGCTAGTGGAAGCAAAGTCCCAAGAGCAAGGTTTTGGCGTGTGAATCCCCAATCCCAGAGACTTGCCAAATGTGCTGACACGAAGCATTTCTTCCACTGTGACTGGCACATGGCCTGAGCCCCGTGCATGCAGGAACACAAGACTGGCATGCATTCTGGTGACCACCAGTCTTACTGCACATTCGGTTCCACTTATCAGCTGCAATGGAACATCCTTTAGATACGTCAATTTGGTAATTTAGCCTTGCTCTCAGAGACGAAAACAAATTAGCTTCACAAGGAGTATAATCAGCATGTGTTTGTTCAGTGAAATATTAATTCATTCGGTCAACAAACATAGTGTAGGTTGTGCATGTGTGTGCATGTGTGAGCACACGCCAAACACAGGCCAGGACGTGTGAGACAAAGCCCAGGAGCACACTTTTCTAAAAAAGCCACAAACTATGCAGGTGAAATTTCAGAGGATTCTGTGTGTAACAAAAGAAAATTCGTGGGTAGAAACACAATAAATGAATGTTCTTACAAAAAATTCTGAATTACTTTTGGATATGTAATCACCAGGAACAAAAACAGGTGGGTTTAACATGGCAGGGCAAGACAGTACCTATGGATGATGGTGATGATGATGACAGAAAAAGAGGAAGAAGGGGAAGGAGGAGGAGAAGATGATGACAATAATTGTGCAGATCACAGGAGTGACAGTAACTAAATAAATAGTAATGGCCAGACCCCAACTCTAAGTTCTTCATGCATGTAACCTAATTTAATCCTCCCCCAAATCCTACCATACCTCCAATTATTATCCCTATTTTACACAGGCAACACTCAAACTGAGAACAATTAAGCAACAAATCATGGTCCAGGTAGTGGAGCCAGGAAGAAAGTCAGACTTCAGAACCACAGAGACAGACACTGCTGCATGCATTACTTCCCATTATCCTTTCATTTCTCTTTATCATCAGCATTCCCGTTTAATTCTGGCCAGTCATGTATGTTAATGAAAAGAATAAAACTCTAAGATATTTAAAAGAGTTTTATTCTGAGCCAAACCTGAGTGACCAGAGCCTGAGACCGTCTCAAGAGGTCCTGGGTAAATGTGCCCAAGGTGGCTGGGTTACAGCTTGATTTTACACATTTTAGGGGGAGAAACTTACAGGCAGCCCTCCATCAATATATGCTAGCTGTACATTGGTTTGGTTCGGAAAGGAAAGACAACTCAAAGTGATGGGGAAGGAGACTTCCAGGTCATACCTGATGTTAGTTCATTCTCACACTGCTATCAAGAACTGCCTGAGACTGAGTGATTTATAAAGGAAAGAGGTTTACTTGACTCACAGTACAGCATGGCTGGGGAGGCTTCAGGAAACTTAAAATCATGGCAGAAAGTAGAAGGGAAGCGAGGCATCTTATTCACAAGGCGGCAGAAAGGAGAATGAACACAGAAGGACCTCCTAAACACTTATTTATAAGGATCAGATCACCTGAGAACTCACTATGGGGAGTAAAGCATGGAGAAACCACACCCTTTGATTCACTTACATCCACCTGGTCTCTCCCTTGACACGTGGAGGATCACAATTCAAGACGAGATTTGACGTGAGGATGCAGCCAAACCGTATCAGGTGAATTCAAGGATTTTCAGATTGGTAATTGGTTACAAGAGTTATTAGCTAAACACCTGAGATCAACAGAAAGGACTGTCTGATTTTGGGTGGGGATGCAGCCAAATCCTATCAGGTGGATTCAAGGATTTTCTGATTGGCAATTGGTTAAAAGAGTTATTACCTCCAAGCGCGGTGACTCAGGCCTGTAAATCCCAACACTGCAGGAGACTGAGGTGGGCGGATCACGAGGTCAGGAGTTTGAGACCAGCCTGGCCAATATGGTGAAAACTGTCTCTAATTTCAAAAAAAACTTTTTAATTTTTTAAAAAGAGTTATTAGCTAAACACCTGACATCACTAGAAAGGACTGTCTGGGTTAAGATAAGGTGAAGACCAAGGGTCTTATTATGCAGATGAAGCCTCCAGGTAACAGGCTTCAGAGAGAATAGATGGTAAATGTCTCTTATCAAACCTAACAAAGTGCCAGACACCTCGTGAATCTCTCTCCTGGATCAGGAAAAGACCTGAAAAGGGAAGGGTGTCCTCTACAGATACTAGACTTTCCCCACAAGAGACAGCTTTGCAGGGGCATTTCAAAATATGCCAAAGAAAAATATTTTGGGATAAAATAATTTAATTTCTTTCAGGGCCTGCCATCTGCAACATGGTGCCATACTAGAGTAAGGTTGAAGTTTGGTATCTTATTGCTACAAAGAGTCTGTTTTGTCAGTCTTAAAATCTCTGTTTTAATGTTAACTCTAGTCAGTTGTGCCTGAATTCCAAAAAAAAAAAAAAAAAAAACAGACGGTATAATGAGTCATGTCTGACCCCCTCTTCCCATCACTGCCTGAATTAGTTTTGCAGGTTTATTTTGGAATCCTCTTGGCCTACAGGCGAGAATCCATTCAGTCTGTCAGGGAGCTTAGAATTTGTTTTTGGTTTACATTTACCCAGCCAGAGGCAGTCAGCTCTGCAGACTCTCTTACAACTCTGCATGGCTGTGTGACATGGTACTGGCCACTGACATGCTAGGGGATTGCATAGGGTAAGGTGGCATGTGATTCACACCCTTCACTTTCCCCCTTCTTCCTGTGTGGGAGACAGACGCCACACCTGGAGGTGGAGCAGCCATAGGCTAAGGCTCAAAGGAAAGACTGAGGTAGACTCGGTCTACGATGGCCTCATGGGCCTACGCTCCCACACAAAACTGCCTATTTCTAAAGCTCTCATCATGAGAGAAAAATGAAGGCCTGACTGGGAAAGCTGGGATCGAAGTCCAGTCCCTGCTGGGGCAGGCACCATGTGAAGGTTGACTCAGCCAGTGCAGGTATGTCAGCCCCCTTTCTCCATCAGCTGCCACATTCTGGGCCGTCACACATGGCTCTGATGTTGGTTCTGAAGCGGATGGGCATGGTGCTTGACCACAATGGAAACTGCGCTAAATCAGAGGTGATTTCTTTTTTAAAGGTACAGTCTTTAACATGCTAGACATCCAGTAAATATCTTTTCAGTAAAAGGAGAAGAGGAAGGAGAGCAAGAAAGGTAGCAATCTGCAAAATCTACCTCGAAAAGGAAGGTTAAGGGCTCAGTAGGTGGAGGGCATTAGTCTTAGCATTCATGCTTGAATAAGTTTCTGATCACTGCTATAACAAAGAACCACGATCTCAGATCTTAAAACAACACTTTTATTCTCTTATCATTCTGGAGGTCCAAAGTCCAAACTCAATCTGAGTTAAAAAATCAAGGTGTCAGCACAGCTGGTTCCTTCTGAACCCTCCAGATGACAATCCACTTCCCACCTCTTTTGGCTTCTAGAAGCCACCAGCTTGTTGACTCACAGCTGCTTCACCTCTCCTCCATTTCCTCCTCTTTCTTAGTCAGTCTCCTTTGCCTCCCTCTTATAAGAACACTTATAATTGCACTTAGGGCCCTCCTTGGTGATTCAGGTTCACCTTCCCATCTCAAGATCCTGAACTTGACACATCCTCAAAGTCCTTTTTGCCATATAAAGCAACATTCACAGTCTCCAGAGCCTGAAAGCATGCTGTATTCACTTGTTCAACAAGCATTTATTGGACACCAGGCATTCTGCTAGCAATGAACAGGCAGCAGTGAACAGGTAGGTAGTTCCCTACTTCATAAAAAAATACCTTTGCTAACAGATGTTGCTTCAGTTCTTGTTAAGTCCAGTACTACCAAGTAGCCACAGCATAGAAATCCCAGGGAAAACAAGATATGGCAGAGGCTCAAAAACTTGGAAGTTATTAATGGGTAGCTAACTATTATCTAACAAACATATGGAGAACTGTTACAGGAAATGCTGAACAAAAAAACCCAAAAGGTTGGAAATGGGTTATAAAAGAGATAATACTGGAAACTTGTAATAAGGAGAGGGGGCAGGCTACTCACAGACACACTACACAAGTGGCATTCACTGGGAATTGTGGGAAGGCATGGGGCTCACTGGGGTGTGAGAAGGAGTGAGATTTACAGGGAATTATGGGAAGGAGAGGGGCTCACTGGGGTGTGAGAAGGAGTGAGATTTACAGGGAATTATGGGAAGGAATGGAGCTCACTGGGGTTGTGGGAAAGAGTGAGATTTACAAGGAATTGTGGGAAGGCGAGGGGCTCACTGGGGTTGTGGGAAGGAGTGAGATTCACAGGGAATTGTGGGAAAGAGAGGGGCTCACTGGGGTTGTGGGAAGGACTGAGATTCACAGGGAATTATGGGAAGGCATGGGGATCGTCAGGAATTTGGGGAAGGCGTGGGGTGGGAATTGTGGTAAGGAGTTGGGCTCACTGGGAATTGTGGGAAGGCAATCTCTCAACTCTTTGATCTGGAGTAAGAAATGTCCTCTCCTGGCCACAGATGGAAGCAAGCCCAATACCCAGGAATAACATTATAAATAGAATGAATAGTTGGAGCTGCACAGGGGGTCTGTCTTTGGGAAGGGTGCCCGGATGAACTCTCATACAACCCTGGGGACTTCTGTGGATACCATAAGGCAGGGTTCCAAAATACCTATTGCCACACGGGAAAGAAAATCCTTAGCAAATCCCTGATCGTCTGACGCAACACATCACAACCCATGGAGACACATTGGGAACAGCTAGACTTATCCTTCCAGAATCATATACTACAATTATCATCTATGTCCAGATATAGCATGAATGTTATTATTCCATAAATGCAGTTCTCAAATCATCACAGTTTTCTTTTTGTCATTTGTTCTTTTGGATGAAGAAATAAGCCATTCATTCATTATAAATGAACTTAAGCTATAAAAACATGAATTACTAGAAGGCAATTCCTTTGGAAGATAGGCGGGGACACGCAGATGCTTCTCCACATGGTCTCTGTGGGCAGGTGTCTATATATAAACAGAGCTCAAACAGATTGTGGAATCTAAGAGAAAAGTAGATCACCCATGTAAAGGACATCTGTATTAGAACCTGTTCCCAATCAAAGGAAAGTAATTCTTCTTGGTGGTCTGACCACTTAACTCAAAAAAGAACTGAGCCAACTTTCATCAGTGAACCCTTCTTCCAACCAAAAAATAAAAAAACGCAGAAAAGGAAAAATGAGAGTTGGCTACTGGTTATGGCAATGCTGTGCCACAAGGTTAATAATGATGGATTTCAGGTCACTGGCAATTTCTGATTTCAAACTAACTTGAATCATCCACTGTAAAAGGCCAATTGTTTATTGTGGGCTATGTGGTACCCACAGTTCTTCTTGGACACCCAAGTGGTGGGTAGGTGAGTTTCTGTCATTAAATCATTACCAAAACAAGAGAAGGGCTTTTCATTCTTAAAAATAATAAAAAAGTGTTCCTATGTTCCAGCTCCATGGATGACACAGTCTGGCTCAGTTTCAAGATGACGGGAACTGGAATAGTCCGGTGCTTTATAATCAATTCATGGGATACGGGCTTTATATTTCTAAGGGAACTTTATATTTCCAGGGGGGAAAATTCTAAATATCCCTGCAATCATTTGGAATAGTCCATGGTGTCTTCCTCCACATTGTCTATGCTTCTTGGATGTTCATTTCACTTCTACATGGCCAAGGGACTCATCCAGAGGTTACATGGCTTTTTCTTCCTGGCTCTTGTGAGCAAGGAGGCCAGAGGGACAGAACACCAGCTCACTTGGCATTTGCTATTAATAGCTCCTCCCTGGCAAGGGAGGATCGATCATCATAGCAGCTGGAAGGCCCTGCTCTCCATGAAAGACATACTCCCCCAGAAAAGGGAAGAAAAGGAAAAAACAATCAGTGGGTGATTTGAATCACACTACAAAGTCCTGGCCTAATCCACAACAGCTTGGCAGGAGAAGCTTTGACGTGCATGACTAGGGGGCCGAGAATTCACAGCAGCAGAAGAGACAGAATTCAGATTCCTAGGTTGGGTAGGGTGAGTGGGTAGGTTTTTTGTGTGTTTGTTTCTTTTTTGTTTTTTGTTTTAGAAGCAGAGTCTCGCTCTGCTGCCCAGGCTGGAGAGCAGTGATGCGATCTGGGCTCACTGAGACCTCTGCCTCCCAGGTTCAAGCAATTCTCCTGCATCAGCCTCCTGAGTAGCTCGGATTACAGGTGCACACCACCACGCCTGGCTAATTTTTGTGTTTTTTAGTAGAGACCGGGTTTCACCATTTTGGTCAGGCTGGTCTCAAACTCCTGACCTCATGATCCGCCCCCCTTGGCCTCCCAAAGTGCTAGGATTACAGGTGTGAGCCACCACGCCAGGCCTTAGTGGGTGGGTTTAATCACTGCCCTGTACTGCCAAGTTATCACTATGTTTTAAATGGCAAGGAAGGAAAGGAAGAAAAGGACAGAGGGAAGGAAAGAAGAGAAAAAAAGAGGAAGAAGGGAAAAGAGGAGGGGAAGAGAAGAAAAAAAATGGATAGTTAGGAAAAGGGATTTTCCCAATGCTAGGTAGACGTTGTCAACTGGTTCAACCCCAAGAGAGAGAGAGTTGGCCATATTGATCAGAATTCCTCTTCTAGGAATGGATCCTTTCCATTCAGTGATACATGTTGACATCAAATGTGTACTAGATTATGGTGTTGTTCATAAAAGCAAAATAATGGATACAAACCTAACAACCATCAGCAAAGAATGCCCTGAATAAACTTCAGGACAATGTTGCAATGGATTATCATGAAGCAGCACGCATATATTTCTCTTTATTAATATGAAAAAGTCTCTGTGAGATATCGTGAAGTGAATTGTGCAGAGTACAAAACAGCGTGCTTGGCCTGCAGACATTTTACTAAGACCCACGCTAGCCCTATGGGTGTGCTGGAGTTTGCAGACACTATTTCTGAAAGGATTCTCATTAATCTGAAAATTCTAGAAGCCTCTGCAGAAGGTAACAGGATGGCTGGGAAAAGTGGGGAGACAAAATCTCCACACTCACCCTTTCCATCGTTTGAATGTTGAACCATGTCAATGCATTACCCTAATTAAAATTTTACAAAAAAGTACAGCATTCCAAAAAAGTAGAGAGTAAAAGCCTACAGGCCTGTGCATGAAAGAGGAAGATAAAGTGAGCTGAGGGTGAGTAATGATGAGAATCAGATGCTCTGGTTATTAACGAATCCCTCAGATAACAAACAAGTGATCTGAAGAAGAGGCCACGGGAAGGAAATGCTGTCAGGAGGTCATGACCCAGGTACCTTGGAGAAGGAACACCGAAACTATGTTTTCAAATGTTCACAGGAGGAAAAATCAATAGATAAAGGGTTGGCTCCTTTAAAGCTCCTTGGCTGGCCAGGCATGGTGGCTCATGCTTGTAATCCCAGTAGTTTGGGAGGCAGAGGTGGTAAATCACGAGGTCAGGAGTTCCAGACCAGCCTGGCCAACACAGTGAAACCCCGTCTCTACTAAAAATACAAAAATTAGCTGGGCATGGTGGCGGGCACCTATGATCTCAGCTACATGGGAAGCTGAGGCAGGAGAATCACTGGAACCCGGGAGGCGGAGGTTGCAGTGAGCTGAGATAGTGCCAATGCACTGCAGCCTGGGTAACAGAGTGAGACTCCATCTCAAAACAACAACAACAACAAAAAAAACCAAAACCTCATTGGCTGAAACTTCAGGACTGATGAAAGTACATTTAATGCTAATTTAAAAGAGCTTGAAGAAGAAGCTGCTAGAATTGTGTATAGATTCAAAAGCAATAGATGGCTTGGCTCTTTCCAGAACAGGAGCAGGGTTGGTGGTTGGCACAGGGTAGTGCTGGTAGAAAGACCACAGGTCACGAAAATTTGAAAAGAGGAGTTCAAATTCCAGCTCACTCAATCCCTAGTTCTGAACCCTGATTAAGAGCAATATCCATGAGCTCAGCTGCTTAACTTTCAGGACTATGTAAGGTATTCAAATTCCTCTTCCTTTACAAATAACCAAGGCTGGTATGTAAAGCGCATCCTGAGATTAAAAAGACCACAAAGGAGGCCAGGTGCAGTGGCTCATGCCTGTAATCCCAGCACTTTGGGTGGCCAAGGTGGGCGGATCACCTGAGGTCGGGAGTTCGCGACCAGCCTGACCAACATGGAGAAACCCCGTCTCTACTAATAATACAAAATTAGCTGCCTGTGGTGGTGCATGCCTGTAATCCCAGCTACTCAGGAGGCTGAGGCAGGAGAATCGCTTGAACCGGGAGGCTGAGACTGCACCACTGCGCTCCAGCCTGGGCAACAAGAGTGAAACTCCATCTTAAAAGAAACAAAGAAACAAACAAACAAACACAATGTAACCAACATAGAAATACTTACAACTTGGATATCTTATTTATACTTTGTCTATAAATAAAATAATCTGTCATTGCTTAAATAACATAAATTAGAGATAGATTTTATTTAAAGTAGGGAAGAAAAGGGCAAGGATATAAAATGTAGTTAAGAGTAAGACGAATACTCTATACCTTAAAGACTGAGCAACAATTCTGATTCTAAGCATCCTAGAAGCTGCAGGACTCCCTGTTTTAAAGGGAAAACCAGTTGTTCCAGGAAGAGCATCTCTCTTCCCAAACAAAAAGCCATATGGAGATTTATCCCAGGTCCTCTGAAGAAGGGTCTGGTGATGGGTCTGGAGATGTTCCAAGCCTTGTCTTCAATAAGACCATTACAGTTGATAAAATAGTGAGGCCACATGGAATTTGCCTGCAGCAACCCAGTGACATCAAACCAAAATCAAAGGTTTGGAGCCAGGAAAGGGCTGAAGGAAGTAAAAAACAATCACTTGGGAGCTAGCAACTTGCATGACACCTAAAACACTTTGGAGCCAAGGGATGTGCCAAGTCACGGGCAGCAAACTTAAATGTGGACAGTGTCTCAGCAAGTAGCAGGAGTGTGTGAAGCCGCTTACATTGAGAAGGGAGACAATCAGGCATGGTGGAGACTGCGCAAGCTGGAGACCATAGGCCCTTCTGATGCGTCTACTCAGCACGAGCCAATTGTTGCCTCCTCTTCCAATTTTCAAGTCTAATGGGAAAGCTGTATTTTTATATAAAACCTCTGAATTGGCATAACAAAAATTCTCTCAGACAAGCTGTGGCTTGTCTCTGGGCTAAGGCAAGACAAGGCTGAAAAAGGGAGGCAGAAGCGATGTCTGGGAGTGAGGTGATAATCTCTCCTAAAACTTTTAGAAGTGATATATTTGCCTGTAAAATTTCATGGCCTTGGGAAGATGAAAAACACACTTAAAAACTTCATCTAAGGCCGGGCACGGTGGCTCACACCTGTAATCCCAACACTTTGAAAGACTGAGGCAGGTGGATCACCTGAGGTCAGGAATTTGAGACCAGCTGGTCAACATGGTGAAACCCCGTCTCTACTAAAAATACAAAAATTAGCCAGGCAGGGTGGCAGGCACCTGTAGTCCCAGCTACCAGAGAGGCTAAGCCAGGAGAATTGCTTGAACCCTGGAGGCAGAGGTTGCAGTGAGCCGAGATCGCACCATTGTACTCCAGCCTGGCCAACAGAGTGAGAACCTGTCTTAAAAAAACAAAACAAAAAAACCTCATCTAATTTTAGAATGTTACTTTGACATATCAACCAAATTCATGGGTAGAAAAGGCCTTACTCTGCGATCTAAGCTATGCCAAATTCCTATCCCCCAACCCCAAGTAGTGGGAAGAAAGGCTCAGCTCTACCCTAGGTAAGGTAATCCTGAGGCCTGGAGGTGTGTCTGTTACCCAATGCATCTGGGATCTAGTTGAGCCATGGGTGATGAGACCCAGTCCTCATCTCCAATTCTCAGTCTTAGATCTAATCACAGGCACACAACCCTGAGGTCTTGGAGGGTTTGTTTTTTAACCTGTGACTTGAATCTTTCTTTCCACAACTTTTCTCAGATAGGTTGCAGCTCAGAGCCCTGGGAAGCCTATTCTGTTAGAGGTAAACAGAGTGCACTCCCACAATTCTAATTAACAGATTTTTTTTCCCTTTTCTCCCATGTTTCACCAAAGGAAACCAGCTTCTTAGCTGGGCCAGAAGTCAAAACCAGATTCATAAAGTACAACAAAATGTACAAAAAATTAAGTTTCCTCAATAACAGAAAAGTACGAAAAAATAAAGAAAACGGTAGCCGATAAAGAAAATTAGTAGTAACCACAGTATCCAGAGAGGAGCCTTCCCTCTAGCCCTGATCCCTGAAAAAAACTCTTTCATAAACAGACTAATAAGCTATAATATCAAGTGTAATGGATGAACTTTACAGCCTGATTGAAAACAAAAAGCTATAAAAGATAATTTGTGGAAAATTCAGTAGATTTTGGTATGGACTATGTATTATTTTATGTTAGCAAATTATCACCAATTTCATAGACATGATAAGGATGACAGTTGTCATTATGTAGAGCAATGCTTTTAGTTTTAGGAGATGCCTGCCAAAGTCCTTAAGGGTAAAGTTTTTCGATGTCTCTAATTTACATGGATGGATGGATGGATGGATGGATGGATGGATGGATGGATAAATGAATGGAAGGATGGATGGATAATTGAGTGGAAGGATGGAAAGATGGGTAAGTAGGGGGTTGGATGAATGGACAAAGAGATGGACAGATGGATGAACTAACAAAGCATGGCAAAACATTAGCAACTGTTGAGTCTAGGTAGTGGACATATGGCCCCTGGAAACCCTGACACCCTACAAGTTATATACTGGTATAAAGGACAAATCTCTAAGAGCTGTTCCAAACAGAGTCAACTTTTAAAAATAGTTTCCAATCATTATATTTCAGTGACAGGAGAAAAAAATGTTATCTTGATAGTAAAGGATTTAAATTTATGACATAGCTGAAAATGGTTACCGAATTGAAATTATAAAGTAATGAATCATTTCCCAAAAAAGTCAAACCATTAGTCATGCCATTGCATGAAAAACTATTTAAAGATGTCACATGTGAAAGGAAGGAAAGGAAGTGAGGGAAGGGAGGGAGAAAGGGAAGAGGGGAGGGAGGGAAGAGGAGAGGGAGGGAGAAAGGGAAGAGGACAGGGGAGAGAGGGAAGAGGGAAGGGAGGGAAGGATGGGGAGAGGGCAGAGGGAAGGAAGGGACGAGGGGAGGGACAGAGAGAGGGGAGAAGGGAGGAAGAGAAGAGGGGAGGGACGGAGCGGGGGGGAAGAGATGAACAGAGGGAAGGGATGGAGGGAGGGAGAGAGGGGAGAAGGGAGGGAGGGAGAGAGGGGAGAAGGGAGGGAGGGAGAGAGGGAAGAGGGGAGGGAGAGAAGGAAGAGGGGAGGGAGGGAGAGAGAGGAGGGAAAGATGAACAGAGGGAAGGGATGGAGGGAGGGAGAGAGGAAGGAAGGAAGGTATGTAGAAAGGAAGGAAGGAAGGAAATGAAGACTACCTAGGAAATTATTGAATAAATGTAGATACCTTCTAGAAGATTAAATCACTTTTTAAAAAGAAAATTGAACAGACTTCATGATTCTATTGGAAAAAAATCAAGCTATCTCTTAATTTCTACTAAATTCTTTCTGTTTTAAGCACTATCCTTCCTATAAGATGCAGCAATCCATATTTCTCAAAGATGTCCTTGTAGGCAGCTGTTACAGATGAAGCAACACGGTGGCCAAGCCTCTCAGACTTCACCGTCTCTCGGACTCAGCGACATGGTTCCTGCCACCTCTCAATACGCAGTAGTGGAAACAACCTGCACCAAATGTTAGTCCAACTTCTTAGATCTCAACCTTGATGCCCCTGCGTGATGAGAAATGGGATTTCCAGGCCGGGTGCGGTAGCTGGAACCTGTAATCCCAGCAATTTGGGAGGCCAAGGAGGGCAGAACACTTGAGCCCAGGAGTTTGACACCAGCCTGGACAACATGGCAAAACCCCATCTCTACTAAAAATACAAAAAAACTAGCCAGGCGTGGTGGCACAAGTCTATAGTCTCAGCTACTCAGGAGGCTGAGGTGGGAGGATCACTGGAGCTTAGGAAGTTGAGCTACAAGCTCACCACTGCACTCCAGCCTGGGTGACAGAGCAAGACCCTGTCTCCAAAAAAAGAAAAAAAAAGAAAAGAAAATGGGATTTGCAATCAACAGATGTGGAGAAATTAGGGCAACATCATAAAAGGATTCAGGACACTGATTTGTACTTTTGGACCCAACTATCTGTTCTTCACAGTTGTTTTTATTAATAAATGGAGGTGATCAGGGTTCCCTCCACTTAAGTGATGAAGAATTTATGCATACCAAAGACTCTGCGGGTGAGAAGGGGCCAGGCACGGAGGAGGAAGCACTCACTCCAGAGGTGAGAGAATAAAAAGGTGCCAGGTGACACAGCCATGTATGGCACCCACTGAGTAATGGCCTCCACTTCACACTAGCATCTGGAATCCTCTAGCCAAGAGTCTTCCTTTCTGAGAGTCACTCTTTTGGGTTCTTCAGACACTGATAAGAATACGACTAACACAAGAGGATCCAAGATGGCCAAATAGGAACAGCTCCAGAGTGTAGTTCCCAGCAAGAACAATGCAGAGGGTGAGTGCCCACCGCATTTCCAAACAAATTTTCGCTGCCCAGAGACCAGGTGATTCCCAACCGAAAAGTGCCATGAGTTTTTATGAAAGCGGTTTCAGCCAGTGCCAGCTTGGCACACAGAAACACAAATCTGGGCTGCCGTTTCAGCTGGCACCTGGAACACCTGGGAGACAGAGCCACCCATTCAACTGAAAGTGAGGGAGCAGAGACAGGGAACCAGGCAATCTGGCTCAGCCACCTCTACAAAACAAGCAATCTGAAATGCTCCGGATTGAGAGTTTTGCAGCAAGTGCAGCTGGACCCAAGGTGGTCCAGCTCAGTGGGGGGAATGGCGACCACCACTACCTAGGCAGTCCGCCAATAACGAGGCAGTTCACACAGCAGCTGGGCACAGTCTGCAGCAGCTCAGCAACACCTCTGCTGGTAGACTGTGACTAGCCTACTCTGTGCGGGGCAGGGCATTTATGAAAAAAGGCAGCGCATGACAGGAACTTATAAATAAAGATGACCTTCCTAGGACAGAGCACCTGGGAAAAGAGGTGATTATGATTTCTGCTGCAGCAGAATTAAAAGTAATTGCCCAGCAGCTCTGCATGGAACAATGGAGCTCCCAGCACAGGACTTGAGCTCCTATAAGGGACAGACTGTCTCCTCAAGCAGCTCCCTGACCCCTGTGTACCCTAAGAGACACTTCATAAAGGAGAGCTCAGGCTGACATCTGGCAAGTACCCTTCTGGGACGAAGATAACAGAAGAAGAAACCAGCAGCAACCCTTACTATTCTGAAGTCCCCACAGGTGATCCCCAGGTAAGAAGGGTCTGGAGTGGACCTCCAGCAGTCCTGCAGCAGAGGGGCCTGACTGTTAGAAGGAAAACTAAGAAACAGAAATAAATAAATTCACCATCAACAAAAAGGATGTCCACTCAGAGACCCCATCAGAAAGTCACCAACTACAAAGACCCCAGGTAGATAAAGCCACTAAAATGGGAAGAAACCAGTGTAAAAAGGATGAAAACACCAAAAACCAGAATGCCTCTCCTCCTCCAAAGGATCACAGCTCCTCACCAGCTAGAGATCAAAGATGTATGGAGAATGAATCTGATGAATTCACAGAAACAGGCTTCAGAAGGTGGGTAATAACAAACTTCTCAGAGCTAAAAGAACATCTGCTAACCCAATGCAAAGAAACTAAGAACCCAGAAAAAAGGTTAGATAAGATGCTAACTAGAATAAACAGCTTAGAGAAGAACATAAATGACTTGATGGAGCTGAAAAACACAGCACAAGAACTTAGTGAAGCATATACAAGTTTCAATAGCCGAATCAACCAATCAGAAAAAGGGATACCAGAGATTGAAGATCAAATCAATGAAATAAAACAAGAAGGCAAGACTAGAGAAAAAAGAGTGATAAGAAATGAACAAAGCCTCCAAGAAATATGGGATTATGTGGAAAGACCTAATCTACGTTTGATAAGTGTACCTGAATGTGACGGGGAGAATGAATCCAAGCTGGAAAACACTCTTCAGGATATTATCCAGGAGAACTTCCCCAATCTAGCAAGCCAGGCCAACATTTTCCAGGCCTGTTCAAGTCCAGGAAGTACAGAGAACACCACAGAGATATTCCTCAAGAAGAGCAACCCCAAGGCACATGATCATCAGATTCACTAGGGTTGAAATGAAGGGAAAAATGCTAAGGGCAGCCAGAGAGAAAGGTTGGGTTACCCACAAAAGGAAGCCCATTAGACTCACAGCGGTTCTCTCCGAAGAAACTCTACAAGCCAGAAGAGAGTGGGGGCCAATATTCAACATCCGTAAAGAAAAGAACTTTCAACCTAGAATTTCAAAACCAACCCAACTAAGCTCCATAAGCAAATGAGAAAGAAAATCCATTATGGACAAGCAATTGTTGAGAGATTTAATCACCACCAGGCCTGCCTTACAAGAGCTCCTGAAAGGAGCACTAAACAAGGAAAGGAACAACCAGTACCAGTACCAGCCACTCCAAAAATGTACCAATTGGTAAAGACCATTGACAAAATGAAAAAAATGTGCCAACTAATGGGAAAAACATCCAGCTAGCAACAAAATGGCAGGATCAAATTCACACATAGCAATATTAATCTTAAATGTAAAGGGGCTAAATGTCCCAATCAAAAGACACAGACTGGCAAATTGGATAAAAAGTCAAGACCCATCAATGTGCTGTATTCAGGAAACCCATCACATCTGCGAGGACATACGTAGGCTCAAAATAAAGGCATGGAGGAAGATTTACCAAGCAAATGGGAAAAAAAAAGCAGGAGTTGCAATCCTAGTCTCTGATAAAATAGACTTTAAACCAACAAAAATCAAAAGAGACAAAGAAGGGCATTAGATAATGGTAAAAGGATCAATGCATCAAGAAGAGCTAACTATCCTAAATATATATACACCCAATACAGGAGCACCCAGGTACATAAAGCAAGTTCTTAATGACCTACAAAGAGACTTAGACTCCCACACAATAATAGTGGGAGACTTTAACGCTCCACTGTCAATATTAGATCAACAAGACAGAAAATTAACAAGGATATCTCGAACTTGAACTCAGATCTGGACCAAGTGGACCTAATAGACATCTACAGAAATCTCCACCCCAAATCCACAGAATATACATTCTTCTCAGCACCGCATCGCACCTACTCTAAAATTGACCGCATAATTGGAAGTAAATCATTCCTCAGCAAATGCAAAAGAACAGAAATCATAACAAAGAGTCTCTCAGACCACAGGACAATCAAATCAGAACTCAGAATTAAGAAACTAACTCAGAAATGCACAGCTTCATGGAAACTGAACAACTGGCTTCTGAACATCCACTGGATAAACTATGAAATGAAGGCAGAAATAAAGATGTTCTTTGAAACCAGCAAGAATGAAGATACAACGTACCAGAATCTCTGGGACAAATTTAAAGCAGGGTCTAGAGGTAAATTTATAGATTTTGGGGGAAATGCCCCACATGAGAAGCGAGGAAAGATCTAAAATCAACACCCTATCATCAAAATTGAAAGAGCTAGAGGCGCAAGATCAAAAATACTCAAAAGCTAGCAGAAGCCAAGAAACAACAAAGTTCAGAGCAGAACTGAAGGAGATAGAGACACAAAAAAGCCTTCAAAAAATCAATAAATCCAGATTCTGGTTTTTTGAAAAGATCAACAAAATAGACCGCTAGCCAGATTAATAAAAAAGAAAAGGGAGAAGAATCAAATAGATGCAATAAAAAATGATAAAGGGGATATCACTGATTCCACAGAAATACAAACTATCATCAGAGATTACTACAAACAACTCTATGCACATAAACCAGTAAATCTGGAAGAAATGGATAAATTCCTGGACACTTACACTCCCCCAGCCTAAACCAGGAAGAAGTTGAAACTTTGAATAGACCTGAAGTTGAGGAAGGAATTAATAGCCTACCAACCAAAAAAAGTCCAGGTCCAGATGGGTTCACAGCTGAATTCTACCAGATGTACAAAGAGGAGCTGGTACCATTCCTTCTGAAACTATTCCAAACAATACAAAAAGAGGGAATCTTTCCCAAATCATTTTATGAGACCAGCATCATCCTGATAGCAAAACCCGGCAGAGACTCAACAAAAAAAGAAAACTTCAGGCCAATATCCATGATGAACACAGACACAAAAATCTTCAATAAAATGCTGGCAAACCAATTGCAACAGCACATCAAAAAGCTTATCCATCACGATCAGCTAGGCTTCATTCCAGGGATGAAAGGCAGTTTCAACATATGCAAGTCTATAAACGTAATCCATCACATAAACAGAACCAAAGACAAAAACCACATGACTATCTCAATAGTTGCAGAGAAGGCCTTTGACAAAATTCAACAGCATTTTATGCTAAAAACTCTCAATAAACTAGGTATCAAAGGAACATATCTCAAAAAAATAAAAGCTATTTATAAC
>CAUYLG010046307.1:0-91024 GCA_963573385.1 Cacajao melanocephalus
TGCTCCCCTCCCTATGTCCATGTGTTCTTATTGTTCAACACCCGCCTATGAGTGAGAACATGTGGTGTTTGATTTTGTATTCTTGTGTCAGTTTGCTGAGAATGATGGTTTCCAGGTTCATCCATGTCCCTACGAAGGACATGAATTCATTGTTTTTGATGGCTGCATAATATTCCATAGTGTATATGTGCCACATTTTCCCTGTCCAGTCTATCATTGACAGGCATTTGGGTTGGTTCCAAGTCTTTGCTATTGTAAACAGTGCTGCAGTGAACATTCGTGTGCATGTGTCCTTATAGTAGAACGATGTATACTCCTTTGGATACATACCCAGTAATGGGATTGCTGGGTCAAATGGAATTTCGATTTCTAGGTCCTTGAGGAATCGCCACACTGTCTTCCACAATGGTTGAACTAATTTACACTCCAACCAACAGTGTAAAAGTGTGCCTATTTCTTCACATCCTCTCTAGCATCTATTGTCTCCAGATTTTTTAATGATCGCCATTCTAACTGGCGTGAGATGGTATCTCAATGTGGTTTTGATTTGCATTTCTCTAATGACCAGCAATGATTCCATGGCTTTTTTTTCCCCAAAAGGTTCTTCTTGGGGTTTCTAGTGCCATCGACCTTGTACAGGTCCTTATTATCTTGGTCCTAAATACTGCAATACCAATTGAACTTGTTTCCCTGTCTCCATTCTCTCCTCATTCTATGTCCCTCCACTAGAGGAATTGTCTATTGAATGCATCACTGTCACAATAATACTCTCCTGATATACAACCTCTTGTCGCATTTAAGCCCAATTTCATGTTTCTAAGATTAGCAGTCAATGTCCTTCACTATCTGATTTCAGATATTAGACTTGTTTGTATTTCCTTGCTAGTCTCCAGCAGGAACCTTGGTCTCCATGTGGAACATTTGATACTTATGTCCATTCCACATGTGTTTCCTCATGAAAGGAAGTTCTTCACCTATTCTTTTGCATACCCAAATGTGTCTTGCATTCAATTTCTGTTGTCTTTACAAAGATTTCCCTTACCCTCTGTTCATGGAAATGCCTTTTTCAACACTTTTAGACCTTATCCTCTGCACTATTTGTTTTGCTTTAAAGAAATTTTCCTGAAATTTGTTGTTGCTGTTGTCGGGATGAATGAATGAATAATATCTTGCATTGCTACTTATTTGTTTTATGTTTTTAATCTTCCTACCATGAAGGTTTTAAGTTTATGAAAGATAGGAGAAAATATAATCTTTCTTTTGCATATCTTCTACCACCTAGCACACTATAATATTGCAAATAGAGATAATTCAGGGGATAAGGATTATTTATTGACAGTGTGGCCTGATGCCTAGACATGTGCATTTTTAACAAGTCTTGTACCCTTCTCTCCATCCCACAGGATTTTGATGTACTGCTTGTGAGCAGGAATCTTGTCTATTTTCTTTATCATGTGCCTTCAGTGCCTGGCATATAGTAAGCATTAAGTAATATGTTTGAATTAGTTATGCAATTGACCACAAACTATGTTTTGAAACTACACCCTTGGAGAAAGAGTAGGAGATTAAATAACACATTGAACTACTACATGTTGCATATGTATTTGCCTGTTGCAAAAATGTGTGTGAAATGTTTTTAAAAGTTTAAAGCAAACTTTTTTTTTTTCTTTGAGATGGTGTCTCACTCTGTCACCCAGGCTGGAGTGCAATGGCTCCATCTTGGCTCACTGCAACCTCTGCCTCCCAAGTTATAGCAATTCTCCTGCCTCGGCCTCCCAAGTAGCTGGGATTACAGGCATTTGCCAACATGCCTGGCTAATTTTTGAATTTTTAGTAGAAAAGGGGTTTTACCATGTTGACCAGGCTGGTCTCGAACTCCTGACCTCAGATGATCTACCTGTCTTGGCCTCCAAAAGTGCTAGAATTGCAGGTGTGAGCCACCATGCCCAGCCCATCTAAAGCAATCTTAAAATGTAAACTATTATTGCAAGATGCCAAAGTAGATTTTTTAGTAAGTGTTAATTTCTCTTTTGTTGGGAGGTAAACTGCCCTAGGAAAGACAAAAATAATCTCGTAAGCTTACTTTTTAGGTTTCTTTCTATTTATAAAGATGAGAAAAATACCCCTTTTCTTTGTGCAAATCATAGAACTTTCAGTTGAAAGGGCACTCTATTCACTTTAAACAAATAACATTTATTGCATTAGTTATGGGTGAGAAAAATGATGCTTAGAAGGATTTAAAGATTTGCCCAAGATGGAGATTCTCAAAAGTGTCCTCAGACACCTTCATCATAATTACCTGGGAAGCTTCTTCTAAAGTTTAGACTCCAGAGCTTCACCCAAAACTTACTGCTAATTTAAATGCTTTAAAGGAAATCTGCATTTTTAGGAGCTGCTCTTATGACTTCCAGTATAGTGCTTCTCAAACCCTAATGTTCATCTGAATCACCTAGGAATCTTATTAAACTGCAAAGTCTGATGTAGCATGGCTGGAGTGGGACCCAATATTCTTTCGTTTTTTGTTTGTTTTTATTTTATTTTGGTTTTCAACTTTTATTTTAGATTTAGAGGATACATGTGCAAGTTTGTTACCTGGGTATGCTGTGTGATGCTGAGATTTCTGGTATGAATGATTTTATCACCCAGGTACTGACAATAGTACCCAACAGTTTTTCAACCCTTGCCCTCCTCTTTAGTAGTCCACAATGTCTACTGTTGTCATCTTTATGTCCATGAGTGATATGGTTTGGCTGTGCTCCCACCCAAATCTCATCTTGAATTATATCTACCATAATTCCCCTTGTGGGAAGGACCTGGTGGGAGATAATAGAATCATGGCAGTGGTTTTTCCCATGCTGTTCTTGTGGTAGTGAATAAGTCTCATGAGATCTGATTTTTTTTTTTTGGATGGAGTCTCACTCTGTTGCCCAGGCTGGAGTGCAGTGGCACTATCTCAGCTCACTGCAACCTCCATCTCTAGGGTCCAAGCAATTCTCCTGTCTCAGCCTCCTGAGTAGCTGGAACTACAGGGGCATGCACCAGCCTGCCCAGCTAATTTTTTTTGTGTTTTTAGTAGAGGCAGGGTTTCACCATGTTGGCCAAGCTGGTGTCAAACTCCTGACCTCAGGTGATGCCCCCACCTTGGCCTCCCAAATTGCTGGGATTACAGGCATGAGCCACAGTGCCCAGCTGAAATCTGATGATTTTATAAGAAGAAACTCCTTTCCCTTGGTTCTCATTTCTCTCTTTGCCTGCCACCATCCATGTAAGATGTGACTTGCTCCTCTTTGTCTGCTTTCTGCCATGGTTGTGAGGCTTCCTCAGCCCTGTGGAACTGTAAGTCCAATTGAACCTCTTTCTTTGTAAATTGTCCAGTCTTGTGTATGTCTTTATCAGCAGCATGAAAACGGATCAATACAATGAATATCTGATGTTTCCATTCCTGCAATAATTCTCTTAGGATAATGGCTTCCAGCTGTATCCAGGTTGCTGCAAAGGATAGTATTTCATTCTTTTTTATGGCTGCCTAGTATTCCATGATGTATGCCCCATTTTCTTTATCCAGTACACCGTTGATGAGCACCCAGATTGATTTAAAACACCTTTCCCTGTGTGACTCTGTCTACTCCAGACCCTTCCTTTTGCACAGGATGAAATCATTTCTCCACATGGGTCAACTCTTCAAAAAGAAAATGCAAGGGCTTCAATTAGTTTGAGTAAGTCAATAGATTAGATAGCTTAAATTCTGTGGTTGTTGAATAGATTTAAAATCAAATCATGACTTTTAGATGCTCTCTGATCTGTGAAGCAAAGTCTGGGCTGAGAATGGAAAGATATTTCTGGGTAGATCAAAGATTAGAGGTCAAGTCAGGTCAGGCATGGTGGCTCACACCTATAATCCCAGCACTTTGGGAGCCTGAGACTGGAGGATCACTTGAGCCCAGGCGTTCTAGACCAGCCTGGGCAACACAGTGAGACCTCAACTCTATTAAAAAAAAAAATTAACCAGGCATGGCGGCACACATCTGTGGTTCCAGCTACTCAAGAGGCTGAGGCAGGAGGATACCTTGAGCCCAGGAGTTTGAGGTTGCAGTGAGCTATGATTGCACCACTGCATTTCAGCCTGGGTGACAGAATAACCTTATCTCAAAAAGATAAAAGAGAGAGAGAGGTATCAAGTCACAATTTTTTATCGAACTGTTTGTGAGAGTGTAGTTTTATCTAATCTTCCATTTTAGGCAATGCCAATCTTTTATCAACCATCATGCTTCCCTCTGCAAAAAAAAAAAAAAAAAAAAAAAATTACCCTCTTTCTCAGAGAAAGGATTTATAATGAATCCCTATAATCCTATGCAGGTTGTTAATTAACGTTTCTTCATTGAAATACTATAGTTTAATGGGATCAAAGCATCAAGCTAAAATAAGTCCTTATAGTAGAATTCTATAAACTAACAAGAAATTGGGTAGGAGGTAGAAGCCATAGTGAATTTGGGAATTAGTGTCTGCATTAATTTTCCGTTACTGTCCTGTTTAATATCCTCTACTTTGAGTGCTGGTGGGACCCATGAATGCAATGAAATAGTCACTCTTTTGATTGCTATGTTATATGACTCTGTCTTAGACTGGAGAGATTCTGATGCTGACCTTGAAGTCATAAACTGCCAGATTGTAAGAGGGTCATCAGAGAGATCTCTAGAGCTGAGAGTAACATCCAGCTGACAACTAGCAAAAACATGGGGACCTAAAACTATAAGAAACTTAATTTTGTCTACAACCTAAACAAGCTTAGAAAAAGATCTCAAGGTGCAGATGAGAATAAAACCCAGCTAACACCTTGATTTCAGTTCTTCAAAATGAAGAAAAAAATGACACCAAGTGAAAATTCATATCTGCATGTAGAAATAAAAAGTATCAAGATGGTAAATATGTTGGTAAATATAAAAGACTACATTTTTTCTGACTCTTTAATGTAAAATTACAATATTATGAAATTTATAATATATATAAATGTAAAATGTATTATAACAATAACATAGAAAACAGTTGTGCCATGGTAAGTTCTTACTTTTTTTAGAGACAGGGTCTCTTAGAACTTACCCTTGGGAGGAGAAAAAAAAGTAGAGAGAGACAAAGAGAGAGAGAGAGAGACAGCTGGTCTCAAGCTCTTGGGCTCAAGCCATCCTCCCGCCCCAGCCTTTCAAGTAGCTAGGACTATAGGTGTGTGCCATCATACCTGGCTAGTAAGTTCTTACATTGTATGTGAAATGGTTGTATTAACCCTCTACAGACTGATAAATCTAAAACACATATTTTATCTTGTTTTTTGAGACAGGGTCTCATTTTGTCGCCCAGGCTGAAGTGCAGTGGTGCAATTTCGGCTCACTATAGCCTTCACCTCTCAGATTCAAGTGATTTTCCTGCCTCAGCCACCGAATAGCTAGGACTACAGGTGTGCGCCACCACACCCAGCTACTTTTGTACTTTTAGTAGAGACAGGGTTTTGCTATGTTGCCCAGGCTGGAACTGAACTCCTGAGCTCAAGCCATCTGCCCACCTTGGCCTCCCAAAGTGCTGAGATTACAGGCATGAGCTGCTGCACCCAGCCGAAAGTACATATTTTAATCCCCAGAGTACATATATTTTTCTAAAAATGTTTATGAGATTAGCTAAGAAGCTATGGGAAGGCTTTTCTTGTCACCTTCCTCTTCCTCTTCCCCATCTCTTGCCAATGCTTTCTAAATAATTTAGAACTAAAGCCAACAGGTGGAGCCAAGCAAGGTCGGTGTCTATGCCGGAGTTGTAAGAAAGGCAATAGCGCAGGCATGATGTCAGAGTACAACTAAGGTGAGAAGGATGTCCACATGGGGGTAGGGTAAATAGTGTTGGGAGTCAGAATTCTAATATACTCCTGCAGTTTCTTAGGGCTGTTATATCAACGTACCACAAACTGAGTGCCTTAAACAACAGAAATTTATCTTCTCACAGTTCTGGAGCCCAGAAGTCTGAAATCAAGGTGTCAGCAGGGTTGGTTCCTTCTGGAGGCTCTGAGGGAGGAACTGTCCCATGCCTCTCTCTGGCTTCTGATGGTTTTCAACAATCCTTGGTGTTTTTGGCCTTGGAAGCATAACTCTAATATCTGGCTCTGTCTTCACATGACCTTCCCTGTGTCTCTCTCTTCTCTGTGTCTGTGTGGCTTTGTGTTCAAATACGCCTCTCCTTTCTCTTGTAAAGATACAAGTCATTGGAGTTAGGGCTTACCCTGAATCCAGGCTAATTTCATCTTAACTAATTACATCTGAAAAGACCCTATTTCCAAATAAGGTCACATTCTGAGGTTCTGAGTAGACATGCATTTTTGGATGATATTATTTAACCCACAGTAATCTGCCAAGACTCCCATCCCCTGAAAATGTAACAGCATTGTGAGATGCTAAGCAAAGAACTCATATGCCATGCCTGGATTTCTGACCACAGAAACCATTAAATAATGAGTAAGTGTTGTTTTAAGTCACTAAGATTGTGGTAATTTGTTATGCAACAGAAAACTAATACAGAGGATGTCTGCAAAGTGAAGTGTCCTGGTGTAAGGTGTAGGAACCTATATGGTATGAGGAGGACATCCATATAGAAGGCATCCCAGCCTGGGATGTTGGAGTCCAAGTCGCGTTAGAAAGGTGTTTGCACAGAGGATCGCCTAACATAGGGCATCATTGCCAAGGGAGTGCCTGAGGACGTGAGTGTAGGAGGGTAGCACTGATGACTTGTCAGAGCCTAAACAGAATGCAGATGCTTTCATGTGGGAGGAAAAGTGGCCCAGTGAGGGGAACTGAACGAGAAGGATGTTCACATGTCAGGGCAGAACAATATGGTTTGTAGAATCTGAGCTGGGTGTGACTCAGTGCCAGGTGATAGAACCCAAATTGGATGAGAAGGAAATTCATATAAAAGGACAGCCCAGCTCAGAGTGTCAGAGAGCAAGTGGAGTGAGGAAAGTATCTTGGTGGTATGCTGCCTGGTGTGGGGTATCAGAGCCAAAGGGGTGAAGGATGGATTCACATAGGGGAGCAATCCAACATGGGTGCCAGAGCCTAAGCAGGATAAGGAAAGGGCCATGGGTCCACGGGCAGGGAGAGGGTAACCCAGTACACCGTGTCAGGGCCTGAGTGGGTAAAGAGGGCTTTCACGCAGTGAAGCAGCCCAGAACAGGTAGATGAGAAAAGAATAGAATGGAAAGGGTATCCCCACCGGGGAAGTGGGGCATGGGAGCCCAGTGTAGAAATTGGAGCCCAAGTGAAGAGAGCAGGAAATTTGCTCAGAGGCCAGGAGCAGTGGTGATAGGATATTAATTACATCAGAGAAATTGACTAAATAAGTATAGTAAGAGGCATGTTCTTAGTGCCAGAAAAAAAAGTTAAAAATATGGAAAGAAAAAACTAGAATGAACCTCATAATGTTAGAATTGAATTGAAAGTTATGAATGCCTGGTTTTCAATGTATCTAGTTATAAGAATAACTATAAATGTAAATGTCTGTATGTGCATACACATTAATGCATATATTCCCTAGCTTTGTCCACTGAGAAGATTTGGGAATAGCTATACCAAATGCCCAAATTTTGCTTTCTAAATAATATATCCATTAAAAGGAATTAGAATTTTTTAAGGAAAATGGCTGACTCCAAGGCTGGGGGAGGAAAGGAACAAAAGATGAGCTTGTAGCCAGTTTTTGTGTTAGAAAGTAAGAAAAATCTTAAAGAATGAGAGGGCATGTCTAAAGAACAAAGAAGTCACATTGAAGGGACAACCACTGGCCAAATCTGGTATGATTTAAGCATCAAAACAAAGAGCGATAGTAATAGAATACAGCCCAAATACAGCCCAGTGAATAAAATAGGAAACCATAAGTCCATACAAATATAAATTACTAAATGAAATTGACAATTTGATGAGGAATAGCTCACATAGTCTCAAAGTACCTCCACATGAAATGCTTATTATTTACAAAACAAAAAAGTGTAACTTCTCTGGGAGAAGCCTCCAGACACTACCTTAATCAAAGGATCAAAATGAACATCAGTAATGGGTCAGACTGAATTTCAAATTCATTAAGAAATACACAGGCTGGGCTCAGTGGCTCACACCTGTAATCCCAGCACTTTGGGAAGCCGAGGAGGGTGGATCATGAGGTCAGGAGATCAAGACCATCCTGGTCAATATAGTAAAACGTCGTATCTACTAAAATACAAACAATTAGCTGGGTGTGGTGGTAAACGCCTGTAGTCTCAGCTACTCGGGAGGCTGAGGCAGGAGAGTTGCTTGAACCTGGAGGCAGAGGCCGCAGTGAGCAGATATCACACCACTTGACTCCAATCTGGGTGACAGAGCGAGACTTCATCTCAAAAAAAAAAAAAAAATATATATATATATATATATATGTATATATAGCATTGCTTCTGTAATATTCCTACCAATGATGAATGACTTGGATCTAATCATTACAACATATCAAACTGAGGAACATTGTACAAAGTAACTGGCCTATTATCTTCAAAAATGTCAGGGTCAATAAAGTCAAGAAAAGACTGAGGAACAATCCGGGCTTGAAGAAGACTAAAAGACATGACATCTAAAGACAACATGTGACATGTGATTCTTATCAGATCCTTTTGCTATAAAGAACCTTCTTGGGACGTGAATTATAACGATCATCCTGAAAAGATCAAAACTTATAGTCTCTCCTCTGACAAAATAATTACACAGAAATTCACAGCAATATGATATCCAGAAAAGCTCTAAATATGTATTTGGAAATTAAACATCACACTTTAGAAAATAACTCATGTTAGGAATGGTAAGGGGTCAACAAGGAAGCACAAGTGAAAGTAGAAAATACTTAAAACCAAATGAAATAAAAATACAACATAACAAAATTTGTGGAATGCAGTACATAGAGAGAAATTAGTAGCTTCAAAGTTTTCTATTAGAAGAGGAAAAAGGTATAAAACCATTGAAGCTTTCCACCTTAAGAAGTTAGAAAAAGAAGAGTAAATTAAGCTCCACTTAAAAGGTATAGAAAAGGTATTGCAAAAAGAAAGCACAGAAATGGCCAGCGGATCACACCTGTAACCCCAGCACTTTGTGAGGCCGAGGCGGGTGGATCACAAGGTCAGGAGTTCAAGACCAGCCTGGTCAATATGGTGAAATCCCATGTCTACTAAAAGTACAAAAAAATTAGGTGCCTGTAATTCCAGCTACTTGGGAGGCTGAGGCAGGAGACTTACTGAACCTGGGAGGCAGAGGTTGCAGTAAGTCGAGATCACACCACTGCACTCCAGCCTGGGCGGCAGAGCAAGACTCTGTCTTGGGGAAAAAAAAAAAGAAATAGCCAATGGAGACTTCAAATTGTGTAAACACTTTAGGAAACTCTTTGGTAGTTTCTTATGATGTTACACATACACTATCCTATAACCCAGCAATTCCGATTTTAAGGTTTTTACCCTACAGAAATGTCAACATATGTCCACGAAAGATATGCACAGGAATATTCATAGTAGCCTTATTTATAATAAACCCAAACTGGAAACAACCCACTCATTAATCTGAGAAAAGAGGATAAAATATATAGTATATTCATATAATTGAATACTACTCAGCAATTTTAAAAAAATGAACTAATGCATGCAACAAAATAGAAGAATCAAAAGTATTCATTGAGCTGAAGAATTCAAACATAAATGAGTATGTATTGTATTTATTTTTTAATTTATGTGACTTTCAAGAAGAGGCAAAATTAATGGTAATAGAAGTCAAAGGTGAAGTTCCCTGTTGAGGTGGAGAGTGTCTGCAAGGGGTGACAAGAGAATATTCTGTGGTGAAAGAAGTGCTCTATATGTTGATTATGGTGTTGTTACACAGGTATATTCATTTGTCAAAATTCATCAAATTGTACACTTAAATGTGTGCATTTCATTGTATTCAAATTTGACCTTACTAAAAAAAAAAAAAAAGGAATACATTTTTCACATGTCCTTAGAATTCATGTTGTAATGAGATAACCAGCCATGAACAAGATAAGTGAAATTCCCAAAATATGAACATCTTGCTTCTGGAATTAAAAGAATAGTGTAGACATTAATAAATCCATCTCAGCAAATAGGCAGAGAAGGAACTTATAGGGTATGTATCATTTGAATTGGGTCTTGAAGGATGTATAGAAGTTTGTCAGGTGAATGATGGGAGGTCATTCTACACCAAGTGAATGCATGTAGCAAAGGCACATGACTAACTGTGGTGTATGAGTTAATGATGGAAAGGAGGAGTTTGGGGAGAAATTGTGTGTTTTGCACTAACTCGAAGCATTGAGCTTCCATGGTACAAACCAATGGAGGTTTTAAAGTAATAGTGATATGATCAGTGCATCTTTTAGTAGTGTGAAGGATATCCTGGAAAAGGAAGAAATTGATGCCAGAGTCCTGGGCCCTCAATGCCTTTTGAACAAAACTGCCCTGACCATAGCTCTTGCTTGAGTGCATATTTTTATCTTTGCTCTGTTGCTGTTGTTTGTTGTTTTATTGTTGTTTTATGATAGCGTCTTGCTCTGTTACCCAGGTTGAAGTGCAGCAGCATGATTATAAGTCACTGCAACCTCTACCTCCTACCTCAACCTCCCGAGTAGCTGGGACCACAGGTGTGTACAACCATGCTTGGCTACTTTAAAACATTTTTTTAGAGACGAGGTCTTGACATATCTCCCAGGCTGGTCTTGAACTCCCGAGCTCAAGCCATCTGCCCACCTTGGCCCCCCAAAGTGCTGGGATTACAGGCATGAGCCACCATGCCCAGCTTGAGTACATATTTTAGAATGAAGATCAAGATTGTCCACTGAATGACCTGGAGGTTTTTCTGGTTTGCATGGCAATGAGCTCCTGAAACTAATGCTTCTCACAGTGGTAGCAGGTAAACACGGCCTTATCTATGACATATCCAAATGCTATCAGCAAGGGAATGCAACTCCCCAAAGCAGTTGGAGCCCAAGACCAGACCATTTAACCCCCATTTACAAGGACCCTCTCATACTTGCCTTTTAAAAAGCAAGAGAAATGTGGAGCTAGTGTTTCTCTTTCTGGAGTACAAAAATGGTGTTTCAAGGTAGCCCAAATACACTTCTGGAGGATGAAAGGATGTTGCTGGAGTTTTCCAGAGCCCCTTTTGCCCTATAGTATTTCCAAACTTCCCACAGTTCGTTGGACCATCGGTCATCACCTGTGGTGACCCAAGAATAGCCAGTTCATAGTTAGTTCACCAGCTGAGAATGCATAGCCTGGAGTAAAAAGATGAGTTGCATCAATGAGATTCTTCCTTTTGAGGAGATGAAGTTAGGAGTACCAAAGGCTTGGTCATTTCACAAGTGAAGCAGTTGCTGGAAGAGCATCACAAAGTGGAGTACCAACTATGGAAAGCCCAAGCCACGTAGAAGAGAAGCAAAGGGGGAACTGGAAAAAGGAGGGTGGTCCAATGTGCAAGGAGAAGCAGGACTCCATGAAAAGGTAAGAAAATAGCCAGGCCCCAGAGCCCTCTTGGTGCGGGGCAGGGAAGGTTTCCAAATTAAGTTTTAAGTCTTATTGGTTGTTTCTATCATTCTTCCATTACCCCATTATCCATTTTTCTCTTAAGTTACGAGAGTGGGATTTTTGTTCCTTGCTCTTTGCAAGCCTTTGAAATGCTATGGTAGCTATTGTTTTGGGTTTCTTGGTAAGCTGTCTCTCATCCTCACCTTGTAGTTACAGACCCTGACTGCTAGGCACAGAGGAGGAAGGCAGACGTGTCCAGTGGGCTTTTGAAAATTTAAGACGGAAACTATTGTGAGATTTGAGCTAAAATGAAATTTTCTAGTTGCCACCATATAAGTAAAAATAAGTCAGGAAATAATATTAACAGAGCACTTTCAACATAGGTACTGTGTTGGGCATATGACATATAAAAATACCAATTAATTCTTACAATAGTACATGAAGAGATTATCATCTCTACTGACAGATAAGGAAACTGGGGCTTAGAGAGTTTACATGGCTTGGCCAAGGTCACCCAGCTTGCAGGAGTCAGAGAGGCAGCAATTGGTCTTCACAGTCCATGATCCTCAAACCACGCCCAGTTCAGGGGAGAGCATGAGGTCTATCTACTAGAAAGATATCGATGGTGAACTCTGGAGGCTTGGAACTCTGGAGCACTCCAACGCTTGAGAAGAGGAGCTAGTGACAGAAAAAGGAAAGTCAGCCAAGTCAACCAACTACCATGGTGCGGTGGAAGCTAGAGGCAGTGAATGTTTTGAAAAGCAAGAGGGTGGCTGCAAACAGGTGGTTCAAAAGCATGGCGCAGAGTAGGGAGTGAGTTGAATTTGGTAATTAGAAGCTCAAGCTTCTAATTGGTGACCTTGGTGAAAACTAATTCTGCGGTGCTCAAAGCGGAAGCCAAGTTTTTGGGTTTTGTTTTGTTTTGAGACGGAGTCTCGCTCTGTCGCCCAGGCTGGAGTGCAGTGGTGTGATCTCTGCTCACTGTACCCTCTGCCTCCCGGGATCAAGTGATTCTCCTGCCTCAGCCTCCTGAGTAGCTGGGACTACAGGTGCGCTCCACCACGCCCTGCTAATTTTTGTATTTTTAGTAGAGACTGGGTTTCACCTTGTTGGCCAGGCCTGTCTCGAACTCTCATCCTCAGGTGATCTGCCCGCCTCGGCCTCCCAAAGTGGTGGGATTACAGGCGTGAGCCATCGCGCCTGGCAAGAAGCCAAGTTTTAATGGGTACACACGTGCACAGGAATTGGAGAGTGGGGAGTGTGAGTTGACTGTTGAGTAGGGACTGTATGTGTGTGTGTGAGTAGGGAAGGAGCTAGTAGGGGAAGTGCGAGCTCAGAACTCGGTGTACGAAGCGGGTAATTTATGATGAGGGGTACACCTACGAGCAGACAATGCACTCAAGGAAGATTTGTGCATTGGACAGAAGAGACATCTTTTTCCTCGGCAATAAGAACTAAGGAGGTAAGTAAGGGATCTGATAGATATGAGTTTGTGCATGTGTGCAGGGTGAGAAATTGCGACAATCCATATATTTGAGAAGAAGTGAAATCTTTAAAGGTAAAAATAACAAAACTAGCTGTGGCACCTATTGGATAAGGAATTACTAACTGATGATTTAGAAATTCCTTTAAGTGCGTTAGGAGCTCATTTGTTATCCCCATTTTCCAGATGCGCAGCCCCAGAGTCACGTGCTCTAAATGAGACTGCAGAGACCGACTCCAGCCCCCGGCAGCTCTCACCTGAAGCTGCCCGGCTGAGGTCAGCGGTGAGTAGGTGACCTGACAGTGCCCGCGGGCCTGCGGCCGAGGACAGGGCTGGAACTACACTTCCCAGTGTGCCAGGCGGGGCGGGGCGCGGCGGGGAGGGCGCAGGCTCCTTCCCAGAAGCAAAAGCGGAAACAAAAGAGTCTCGCCGGCGTCCCCGCCCGCACACTCGCGCACACTAGCGCTCGGGCGCACACGGAGCAGGGACCGGCGCCCTGAGCGAGCCTGGGAGCGGCGAGCCGGGGACCCACCGCGCGGAGCCAGCCGAGCCGCCAGAGCCTAACCCGCGACGACCCACGCCACCGAGCCCCGCAGCCGCCCCCCGCCGGCTGGTGTCCACACCGCCATCCCGGACCCATGGCGCTGAAGCGGATTCAGAAAGTGAGTGCCGAGGCCGGGCCTGGGGCTGCGGGGCGGGCAGCGGCCCCCTGCCCCCGCTGACCCGGCCGGTGGTCCCGAGGGACGTGCGGGGAGAGCACGGGATGGGAGGGTGGGCTGGGGCGCGGGCAGGGAGCAGGAGGCTCGGGCCGAGCCAGCGGGCACCGAACAGGTGAGGTGGGAGCTGGGGCAGGTCCCAGGCGGCCGGAGGAGCTTGAAGGCTGGGGGCCCGCTGCGCGCTCGCGTCGGATCCGCTCCCGGAGCCCCGGGGTGGAGAGCCTCCTCCGCCTCCAGACCGCCCCGAAATCTGTGCTTCACGGTCACGGCTGGGTTTTGCTCTCCATGGGGCTAGTTTTGACCCCTGTCATGCGGTGTTTTCTCCAGGCTGTTTCTTAAGCCTGTCCTCTTTTATGTTCTTGCTTCCCCGGGCTCCCCGGGAGGGCACGGAAGGTGGGGTGGGCCTGCAGCCTTTCTCCGCGGAGCTGTCGGGGTTGGTTCTTTCTCTCCTCTGCGGTTGGCTCTTGCTCAGTTGCCCAAATGGTCTGGAAAGCCCATTTGCAGCCAAGAAGCCAGGAGAAGGCTCCTGCCCCTTCTATTTTGGTGCCTCTGCTGCTGCCACTTCAGGTCACATAGCTGTAGCGAAAACATAGTTGCTGATACACAACAAGATGACCTCCTGGCGGTGATTCACGGTGAGTCAAGCCAAACAGGTTTTTTTCCCCCTCATGATAAACTTAGATGTAAAGTTCGAGACACAACATAAACTGTCACAAATTAAATTGTTTTGATGCTTTGACACACGGGTATAGAATGAGGAAGAAATGTATTATCTTCATCCAACGACTGTTTAGCCATCTCAACCCTGTGTATGGAATTGTCTTCTTTTCACAGTATTTACTGCAACCATTTCAGATGTGAACATCTTTCGGAATTGAGATTCGGGCATTTCTTTCTGTTCATGTTTATTTCTTGTTGGTCTGTGTACTGACCCAGGTTTTAGGTTTTACAGTTATAGTTCACACTGGGAACGTTGAGAATGTGTTTGTTAAATAGGGAGTGTTTTTCAGCAAGTTAAGCAACAATGGACAGTGTGTTTTATAGTTGTTTCAGAATACATTGATGCCCACAAAACATTTTTATCCACTTTTTTGACCAGGAGTCAATATAGCAATATATATGTCAGAGCAGTGACATTGTATTCTGATTAGCCACTGGTGGCATCTTTAGGTACGGAGGACAGCAACTTTTAGAGCCTGTTATTTTTGTTCACTTGTTATTTTTTTGTGCCATTTAAAGGTCATCTCATTGTAAAACATGCAGTTAACAATCAGCATTTATTAAGTAATACTGTTTTCTTGTTTGAAGGTAGTACATTTACACATTTTTTTCGTGTAAATATCCTAATTTTAAAGCCTCCGTCAGCATGTTTACCATACATTGCATACTTATTAATGACAACATAATATTGGTTCACATTTGGATCAGATAATGCACATCTTCCAAGGAAGTTTTCAAATTCTATTTCCTTCTTTCCTAGTTGTGAGAATTTTTCACATGACTTTGCACATACAAGAGCTTTCTAGATTTTCTTTTCTTTTTTTTAACAAGAGATGGGGGGTGGGGGTCTCACTATGTTGCCCATGCTGGTCTTGAACTCCTGGCCTCCAGAGAGTCTGGAATTACAGGCACAAGTCACCATGCCCAACTAACTCACAATAGCTTTTAAATGTTGTGTAATTTGTCCACAGTAAGTAGATATTCAAAGAAATACAGACATTATTTGTAAATACCATGCTTGGCAGTTCTCATCAATCCCCATGCTGAACTAGTGTATTTGACTTATAATATGGTATGCGTCCGTATCTTTTCTTTTTAGTATTTACTGGTTATTAGTTTATAGAGTTGTCCAGTAAAAAAAAAAATTATCTACATAGAATTGATATCAAACTTGACAAATTGATATTTTGGAGAAGAAATTGGGGGTCGTATACCATCACTTCTCTATGTGTTCATCTTTGGCTTCCCTTTCTGATACCAGGCAAGTTGACTTAGACAAATCTATCAATGCTTAAAATATATTTTCATATTAGAGTATACTAAATGATTTAATGCTCTGATTTAGACATCCTGTGCCAGTTTTGCATTCCAGCTCATAAATTTACACACCCATGCCCTATTTTTAGATACAGTGAAAGACGTTATCGCAGTCACCTAAAACATTAAAATAAAAAAGTTTGAATGAAATCTAAGGAAAGATACCTAAAACACGTCTGAAAAAAGAGGACAGTTTTTCAGCTAGTTATCTGTTTTCTAGAATTAATTTTCTAAGTGTTTCTTCTATCAATACTATTTTCATTCCTGATACACTTTTTCCAGGAGGAGGGGATTATTTTTTAAATTACAGATGTTAATATCCCAATATTGAATGTTTTGAAAACCAAAGGGGGGAAAAAAGGAAATCCTAAAATAGTCATTATCATCATCATGGATTTTATTTGATGAAGATTTTGAGGTAATGAACATCATACTTGCATAATGTGTTGTGATGCGATAGGTTTGTTTCCATTTTTGTCTATCTTTTGAAAAGTGAGGCAATAGAGTTTTATTTTACAGATATAGCAACCCATAGAACTATTCCTTAGTGTGTAGTTCTGGCCCCCAAATGGAATATTAGTTGTTTTTGTTTTTTAATAATCAATGTAATCTAAAACATATATATGTATATATAGACATAGATTAAAATACAATTTTATAAATGTTTTGAGTTGTTGAATTTTTTTGATTTGTAGAATTTTATGTTAAACTGTTTATGGCAGCCTAAAAAACCTTAGGTTACTTAACCCAGCCCTCTATGGATGGATGGAACATTAAATGGAAAAAGAAGGTCTGGGATTTTTTTTTTTTTTTTTTTTTTTTTTGAGACAGGGTCTCACTCTGTCACTTAGGCTAGAGTGCAGTGGCACAATCTCAATTCACTGTAACCTCCACCTCCCAGACTCAAGTGATCCTCCCACCTCAGCCTCCCGAGTAGCTGGGACTACAGGCCTGCACTACCATGGGCAGCTAATTTTTGTATTTTTAGTAGAGACCGGGTTTCACCACGTTGGCCAGGCTGGTCTTAAACTCTTGAACTCCACCCACCTCAGCCTCCCAAAGTGCTGGGATTATAGGTGTGAGCCACCATGCCCAGCCAAAGGTCTGGTTTTTATTCCTGACTGTGTGGCTTACTAACTTCATGCAATGAGGCTAGTACATATTTTCCATACATATCCAGATATGTATGGATATCCATACATATGAGGCTGCTGACCTCAAAATCCAGGGTGTATATAATGGTTACTTTGTGCTTTCTAAGTAGTTAACATATATTAATTGCCTTAATTCTTAGTATACCGAACAGGTAGAAACAGTGTTATTTCATTTTAGGAATGATGACATTAAGGCAGAGAGATACCGAGTAGTTTACTCATGATTACCTTATCTAGTAAGCGACAATGCTACGATTCCAAAAGAAACAGTTAGCTTCAATTCCATATATATGTTTTAGTCTACAGTCTTTTATTTAATACCTTCTCATGCCCAATTAACACAAAAATAGTTGCAGTTACTTGTAGCTACTGAAAACCACCAAACTGTCTCTCTGAAGGGAGAGTCAAGGATCCTTTTCTTCCACCTCTGTCCTTAGGAAAGATATTTTTTTGAATATTGAAGAGAGAGCATTCACTGAGATTGCTGAACTCATCAGATATTCCATAAAGCGTTCTGTCTAATGTAGCCACTAGCCACATGGAAACAAATTGGGTATGAAAATTTAATTTTCAACCTTGAGCTTTATGAAATCTAAATATAGATCAAGTATTACTGATGGAAATATAGTATCCAAATTGAGATGTGCTGAAGTGTAAAATATATACTTGAATCTGAAGACTTAGTATAAAAATCTAAATAATTGTAACTAATGAGATATCTATAAACAGATATTTTTATATTGATTAAATTTTGAAATGGTGACATTTTGGATAAGCCACCTAGCCAGGTAAGACTCATTTTTTTTTCTGTATAAAATGAGGGAGTAAATCATATCAGAGTAGATGGTGAAACCCCCTTGTAGGACCTAATTGCTTTATTCTATCTTTACCTTTAGGTTCTAGAAAGTGGATGTGGGCAGGGCTTTTTCTTCCTTGTTCAGGCAGAGCAAGTTTTGTGGCTTTTAAATAGGGTAACATTGTTTCTTAAATCACTTTCTGTAATTTAATATCAGTAATCTATTTATAGAAGAGAACAGCCACATTCCCTGAGAAAGTTTTATTTTGCTTTTAAGCTTGACTGCAATATTATTGCTAAACCTGTGACACTCTACTTAAAATGTCAAATCCTTTAGTGGAGAGGGTGTTATTTCCTAGTCTTAATTTTTTTATACACCAATGATTGTGCCCCCTAGGCTAGCAAATAAAATCTGTCAATAAACTGAACAATGCTGTCCACTAAAAATACAATGTGAACCACACATTTAATTTTAAATTTTCTAGTAGCCACATTTTTTAAAAAAAAGGAAATAGAAGCAAGCAAAATTTAATATATCTTATATAATTCCTTATTCTTAACCACTTCAGAATATAAGTTCTCTTATCCATATGGACTCATGTCTATCATATTTAAACTGGAAGGCATAGAGTCAAATAAGTTTATAGGATATAAGTGCTTTGCAAACTGGAATGTTCTATGCAAATGTAAAGTGGTGTTATAATTAAGACCTCAGCATATCTAATCATTTTCACTGACACATGGCTCAAATGTGTTGATTGTGCCTTGTAAATCTCTGCTCCAAAGTAATGCATGCTGAGATTGTTTAACATTGTAAATCAGTAATATAACTTTGATCATCTTTGTTTTAATCAGTTTGAATTTCTCTCTTCCAAAAGGAGCTAGAAATATTGGTTGTAGTAAATGCTCTGTCAAAAGTATCATTGCATTGTGAAGTTTTTATTTGAGATAACTGTTTTTGAATTAATAGAGTCATTTAGTTTCTGTAGTGGTTTTCAGTAGCAAACTGTTAATATTACAAGATTAAATCCAAGACTCTAGTTCTTTCTAGAAAGAAGGATATAACTTAAAGAAGCACAGTATTTATGCTTTTGGGGATAAATGGTTTTCTTTGAGATGGGAGAGAGAGTGTTCTTTCTCTAATAAGCCACCATGTAAATGTTTCTTCTAAATTTTTGTAATTAAGCTTATTCTTTCTTTTGCCCCGATACCATATTTTTCTTTCTTTATCACAATCAAGGTGTAAAAAAATGAGGTAACCTGTGATAGTTAAAAAGTTCTGAGATTTCTTCTCTGTGGAAATAAATAGCCTAGAACTAAATAAGACTGTTTATGCCTATTTTAAGAAGCCAGGCACATATGAAAACCAAACCTAGCAGGATGTGGGATTGCCTCCAGGAAAGCAGAATAGCGTCCTTACTCACTTTCGTTGCCTGAAATACGCATAGAAAACATATGGGCCGTTTATTTTCTTTTAATGAGTGCTACTAATAGAAATGATAAACCTAATATTTAGCCATAAAACTGAGTTAATGGTTGTCTACTAATGTAATAGCCCCCTCCTTTCTAATAGTGAATAAACTGATATCACATCGAATTAACAACGGGAATGAGATTCTTGTCCTCCCTCCTCTCCTGTGAAATGCTGGAATAAATGATACTAGAATATATAATATGACCCATATTTGCAGAGTTTGGGGATTGGAGGGGTGGGTCCTCAGGCCACCTTAGCACATGTGTCTGAAGGCAGGACAGGTTTTATTTCCGGCCCATCTTGGTCTTGATGGTCTCTGAGAAGCTAAGGTTTTTCTGCGCTTAATTTGGTTCTAAGATGAACCTGTGAAAGTTCAGTTTCACACATTAGGCAATAATAACAGGACACTGTGTTCCAGGAGTTGTCCTTAGTATGGGGAGGAAGCTGCTATCTAGAAACATACAGTCTGGTGCAGTCCATTCCACCATCATGCTCTGCATCGTCGTGTCTTGCCTTTTTCCGGATGTTTTTCCTACTGTCTTCTATTCATGTGGTCCCGTTTGTATGGCTCATCTCCTTTAGTGACACCACAGTGCTTATTTAGATTCTTGGTCTTTTTTTTCAGACTTAAGAAACCTCTCCAATGGGGGTGAGCTGAGGAGTTGCTTCTTTCACCTTAAGCTTCCACAAATAAGAATCTGGTTGTTCTCATTCCAGGTGACCACCCTCCTTATGTGAACAGAGTTTGGGAGTACTATGGTTGGATTGCTCTAGAGAAAACCAAGTGGACCTAAGGAATGGTCTGGGCTCATTGTTCTTCTCTTCTTTCTTTTTTTTTTTTTTTTTTGAGACGGAATCTCGCTCTGTCACCCAGGCTGGAGTGCAGCCCGTGATCTTGGCTCACTGCAACCTCTGCCTCCTGGGTTGAAGCGATTCTTCTGCCTCAGCCTCCCGAGTAGCTGGGACTACAGGTGCATGCCACCACGCCCAGCTGGTTTTTGTATTTTTGGTAGAGATGGGGTTTCACAGTTTTGGCCAGGCTGGTCTCAAACTCTTAACCTCATGGTCCGCCTATCTCAGCCTCCTAAAGTGCTGGGATTCCTCCTAAATTTCTTAGGAGGCCTATCTCAGCCTCCTAAAGTACGTGAGCCACCGTGCCCAGCCTCTTCTCTTCTCTTAAACCAGAGAGTTTCTGGCTTGTGGTTTTGCTTCCCCAAATTTTGTTATATTTTATTTTCATTTAACTTTAAAGATATTTTCTAATTTCATTTTTATCTCTTCTTTGACCCTTGGATTATTTAGAAGCATATTATTTATTTGCCTTATGTTTAGGGATTTTACAGATAGCCTTCTGTTACTGATTTCTAATTCCATTATGGTCAGAGAACAAATTCCGTTATTATTTAACTGCTTTTAAATTGTGGGGACCTTTTTTTTTGAGATGGCGTTTTGTTCTTGTCGCCCAGGCTGGAGTGCAGTGGCATGATCTCGGCTCACTAAAACCCCTGCCTCCTGGGTTCAAGCAGTTCTCCTACCTCAGCCTCCCAAGTAGCTGAGATTACAGGTGCCTGCCACCACGCCTCGCTAATTTTTTGTATTTTCAGTAGGGACAGGGTTTCACCATGTTGGTCATGTTAGTCTTGAACTCCTGACCTCAGGTGATCCACACACCTCGGCCTCCCAACTGGTGACTTGTTTTATGACCCAGCCTTTCAGGTGTTCAACAGCACTTTTGAATGAACGACGTTTAATAGTTTCTAGACTTCATTTTGGTACTTTCTGGTGGTATTTCTATTGATTATAGGTTATTTCTAAGAAATGGATACCAAACTAAGGTGTACACCTTCCCAGTATCTTCTTTTCTCTTTTATGAGTTTCCAAACAGTTTAATGAATAATAAACATCCACTTTTTAAAATGGAATAGAAAATATTGGTGCTTTGCATGTAGTAAGGGTGTTGTTCATGAAACTTTTAGTTATGTATATGTGTCTCTGTGTGTATGTGTACTAGGTTGCAATGTAAAATGTTTTTCTTTTTATAAATTGCTGTAAGGAAAGCTGGAAAATCACTGTTTCGTAACATAAGATCCTTAAGTAAAATTAATGTTGTCAAAAATACATGCCATACAAACGCATATATACATGCGAACATATATATTATATAGGGAGAGCAAATGAATGCATATATACACACACAGAGACACACAAATATATTGATACACATAATGTAAACTGTTCTAGCCTTGGAAACATTTCCATTTGATACAGACTGTCTGTATTCATTGTTTTCTATTACAAGTAGCAACATTTTAGTGACTGATGTACAACCATAATATTAAAGAATAATACTGGGTGATACTAACAGAGAGTAGTGAATTTATTATGAAACACTTAAGTGTCCACTCTATGCCACTTATTAGGTGTAGAGTTGTAAGAAGCAATATTTAATAACAAATATTTGATAGGTATTGGTAGGCATGTTCATGTTTTAACAAATAGGCAGCTAGGTTTTCTCTTTTTTAATCCCCAAAGCACCATCTTTTTTTGGTTACTGTAAAGTAAATAGTAAGTTTTGATAATGGAACACTCAAAATGCTCCATGTAGCATATTTTATGTCAAAATTCTATTATTTTTTTAAGTTGTGTATAATTTCCTATCATGTTTTTCTTGCCTCTCAGTGTCTTTGAACACAACTCTCCTGAAAGCTGCTGAAGTAGTATTCATTTCTAACCTTTTATATGGTATAAGCTCCTGAGAAAAGATAAGAATTCCTTCTCACTCCGAAATAGAAATGCTTTTACACTGTTGGTGGGAATGTAAATTAGTTCAACCATTGTGGAAGACAGTGTGGTGATTCCTTAAAGATCTAGAACCAGAAATACCATTTGACCCAGCAATCCCATTACTGGGTACATACCCAAAGGATTATAAATCAATCTGTTATAAAGACACATGCACACGTGTGTTCATTGCAGCACTGTTTACAATAGCAAAGAGTTGGAACGAACCCAAATGCCCATCAAAGATAGACTAGATAATGTGGCACATATACACCATGGAATACTATGCAGCCATAAAAAAGGATGAGTTCATGTCCTTTGCAGGGACATGGATGAAGCTGGAAACCATCATTCTCAGCAAACTGACACAAGAACAGAAAATCAAACACCACATGTTCTCACTCATAAGTGGGTATTAATGAGAACACATGGACTCAGGGAGGGGAACATCAACACACTGGGGTCTGTTGGGGGATAGGGGGCTAGGGGAGGGATAGCAGGAGGTGGGGAGATTGGGGAGGGATAGCATTAGGACAAATACCTAATGTAGGTGACAGGGGATTGAGGCAGCAAACTACCATGACAGGTGTATACCTGTGTAACAATCCTGCAAGATCTGCACATGTACCCCAGAACTTAAAGTAAAATTTAAAAAGAAAAAAAAAGAGTTCCTTCTCATTCCTTCACTCATCACACTTTTGTTTGTCTGGAGCATAGTTAAAAATGTGCAAATGGCCTTAATACAGTACTGGAGCATTGTTTGCTTCAGTATTGGTTGATAATAATGTGCTGTAGCTGTTACAGTGTTGAGGTGAGTATTGAATTGGGGTGGGAAGAGTGCTGGAGTAGAAGTCAGATGGTCTGAACCTTTGTCCTAGTTTCACTTTGTGACCTTGGCCAAGAGACTCATAGTCTTTATATTCCTCACCTGGAAATTTAGTGGATTGAACTTGTTACTTTCTATCATCCCTTCTGAATCATAATTTTAGGCAAACCTAAATAATGTTATTTGCTGTTTGTTGTTTTTTGCAGCAATAGTGATCACAAAAACAAACATTGAGCTTTGGCACTGTGTTCTGCAGCTATATGAGACTTGACTTAAAATTCCATTTACTTTGAAATACCAGATTTGAAATAAATGTTGACATCTCTTAAAGTATAATATAAGGTCAATAAATCTCACTCTCTAACTAAAGAGCAGTTATTTATGATGCAAATAAAATATATTTCTATTACTGTACTCGTAACATAATGTGCTTCTCTAATTCCATTTAGCTTCTGTCTATTTCACAGGTGGCTTTTGTACTTAAAAGATTGTTTTACCTACATATTTAGACAGTTGCCTTATAGGTAATAGTTTTTTTGGGTTTTTTTGTTTTTTGTTTGTTTTTTGAGACAAAGTCTGGTTCTGTCACCCAGGCTGGACTACAGTGGTGTGATGTCGGCTCACTGCAACCTCCATCTCCTGGGTTCAGGCATTTCTCATGCCTCACCCTCCCAAGTAGCTGGGACTACAGGCGTGCGCCACCATGCCTGGCTATTTTTTGTATTTTTAATAGAGACAGGGTTTTGCCATGTTGGCCAGGCTGGTCTCAAACTCCTGGCCTCATGTGATCCACCCACCTTGGCCTTCCAAAGTGCTGGGATTACAGGCGAGAGCCATGGTGCCCGGCCTATCTAATAGATTTTTAGTGCTAGGCATGGTGGCTCACGCCTATAATCCCAGCACATTGGGAGGCCTAGGCAGAAGAAAAGATTAAGCCTAGGAGTTTGAGACCAGCCTGGGCAACATAGTGAGATCCTATTTATTTGAAAAAAAAATTAAAAATAGCTCAGCATGGTGGCACATGCCTGTAGTCTCAGCTACTCGGGAGGCTGAGGTGCTAGGATCACTTGAGCTCTGGAATTCAAGGTTACAGTAAGCTGTGATTGTACCTCTGTATATCAGCTTGGGCAACAGCAAGACCCTGTCTCAAAAGATTCAAGTTAATGCATTTATTGAATACTTCTTGTATAAGGCATATACTAAATGCGGTAAGGAGATACTAGTTATATAGAAAAACAAGGTATCACCATTATCTAAGAAATTTAAAATTAGTAAGTGTAAGAAAAGTCCTGTGACAACTAGATGGAATTAAGAAAGTACCAAAAAGAAAATACAATTATTTAAACAGAAAGGGAGTCAAAGATGGGAGAGACCAAATTTATTTGGGAAAATCAGGAAAGACTGTGGAGAAGATAGAATTTGGTACAGATTGGGAAGACTGAATGGCATTTTGAAAGACTTAGGGGAGGCAGGCTTGTAGAGAAAGCTACAGAAATGAAGACAGCAGAATGTGCTTGGCTTATCTGTGAAGGAGCAGATAATGCTGCTTTTGAGAATCATTTGGAAACAGTAGACTATAAAGTTTCATATGGTGGATGACCTTGAAGGCTCATGCTGAGAAATATGTACTTAATGCAGAAGATTGGGAACCCATTGAAGGTTTTTGAGTAACAGGAACTAATACTTCTTTTTAGACTAGGAGTCTCACTCTGTCACTCAGGCTGGAGTGCAATGGTGTGATCTCTGCTTACTGCAACCTCTGTCTCCTGGGTTCAAGTGATTCTCCTGCCTCAGTCTCCCCAGTATCTGGGACTACAGGTGTGCACCACCATGCCCGGCTAATTTTTGTAATTTTTAGTAGAAACTCAGTTTTACCATGTTGGCCAGGCTGGTCTTGAACACCTGGCCTCAAGTGATCCACCCGCCTCAGCCTCCCAAAGTGCTGGGATTACAGGTGTAAGCCATCACACCTGGCTGGAACTAACACTCTTAATCATAGTGCATCCTTGCCCTCATCAAATTCAAGATTGTTTGCTGTTTGTCATTATAATTTTGATTAATGTCATGAAAAGGGACACACAGAGTAGTCTAGGAATATAGGTTCAAGGAAAACATCCTGAAGGCAATGATGTTTAAGATGCGACACGAAAGTAAGAGTAGATAAAATGAATGACTGCCTGAGGGAGACAGTGTGTTTTGGGGAGGGGAGGTGATTAAGTATCTTCTGCCTAAAAGGAAGCCATGTTTGAAACTAACGGCAAAATAGCATGTGGAAGAGTTGAAAGTTATGGCTGGTGCAGAGAGCACTAGAAAAAAGTGATTGCAGATATGAGGCTAGTGTTGTACTGAACCGAGCATAGATAAAATAGTGTTGTTCAGGTTCTAACTTTAGGCCAGCTATAGCACACTAGAGAGGTCAGATCTTGGAAGGTCTGGCAAATCATTTTAAGGATTTATAAGTCTTACTTGAAGGTGATGGAAAACGTTGAAGAGATTTGAAATCGCAATTCAAGATGATTTTGACAGCAGTGTATAGGTAGAGAAATAGGAGGTTAATAGGTGAGTTAAGATATTGCACTTGTTAGGTGAGATCCAAAGACGGTATAAGCTACGGTGTTAGCAGAGGACATTGAAAAGAGGGGTATGTGACAAAAATTTACAGGTTGTTTGCACCACCTGGCCTTTTCGAGTTGGTGTGATCCACCTATGCCTACACTTATTGGCCTTTCAAGTCAAGTATCACAGGCTCCTTGGTCTAGGCAGTCTCTTCAGATTCCTCCTTCTGTTATCCAGTCTGGTTCCAGATATTAATATTGTCTGCTTGGCTGAAACCTTTGGCTTCTTTTCCTAAGCTACTTCTCCTCTGGCTCATATCAGAGTCTTCTGCACATTGGACCTCATCTTTACTATTCGATCGGCCTTCTGGGACCCTTTCAGAGGGAGGGACCTAGACAGAAGGAGAATCTGAACAATTTGGTACTGATCAAATTGTTGAGGAGTGGAATGTGAAGAGAAGAAGGAATGAGATGGTAACTCCAAGGTTTAGAGTTTGACTTACTAGAACGAATAGATGCATTTTTAGTGTAAGGCTTCATAAAACAGATTCAAATACAGCTTTTACTCATCTACTTTGGATTTGTCTAAAATAGATTTTTATTTATGTAATTCCTCTGATGGAAATATTGTATGTAGAGAATGTGATCGAGAGTCAGAGTCCACCATCTGAACAGGAAGCCATGTTCGAAAGTAGAGGCAAGATAGCATTTTGGGAAATTGAGTCATTATGGCTGATGCAGAGAAAACTGGGGCATTGAGTAAATAATGTCTGTAATTCTGATCTCAAGCTTTTATTCTAAATTACACTCTTTATAGTTCTCATTCAATGTATATGACTGATGCAGCAAAGTCAGGTATCATTGCTTTCTTCATCTTCCTTTTTTGTGGCATTTGGCTGCATTATTATTTTTTAAATGAATAGCTTTTGCCAGAAAAAACTTGATCCAAGGAGACAGCAAAGCAGCCAGGACCAGTTTGTTGAAGTGAGTTTGGTTCCTATAACTTAATTAATTGGATGTTGTCAGCATTTTGAAGTCTTCTGGGAAGAATCTAAATGGTTTAGATGTACTTTAATTCACAGGCTTAAAGAGGTTCTGTATTTGGAGACATTTCTGATGATCGTTTTTCTATTGAAATAGCTCTAGTCAACTGGTTAAGGAGATCAGGGCTTGAACTGTAAGCCCATGAAATGTTTATTTACAGACAAACCAAATATAGCTCATATATCCTTTTAGCGGCAACATGAAAAATGCAATCCAGTAAGAATCACTGTCTTGTTTTAGGAACTTTGAGGTAAAGATGGTTGTGTCATGTTAATTAATTACCGGTTGAGCCAGGAGTTTTGAAATAATGCTTTCATAGGCTTTGGATTCAGTAATTTAAATTTTGGGCTGTAAATCAGCCCGTTGCATGGACTGTTTAATGTCCTTTACACACACCCAGTGGCGTATGTATTACATCTATTATGGAGATTTAGATCTTCTGACTGTTGAAGCTAGAAAACAACAAAGCATTTTCAGTCTGGTCAGCATAATTTTTTAGGGAATATTTACTGCATTGTGTCATATTAAGTTTTATGGTAAATAAGGCAGTTCTCACTTGTTAGCTATTTCATTCCCCTCTGTTCAGATTGGCCTGTTACCCTTCTGGGAGCCAGGAGATTAACGCAGGCCTCTTCACTTACATTCCCTTCTTTGTTTCCTTTTGTTTGTTTACTTTGTTTGAATTAGGCTGCCTCATCTACTTTTAGATTTTAAGTCCCCTAGAGGCAGGGATTGTGTCTAGGTTGGTTTTATGGAGAACACTTAGCATATTGCGGGGGTGTTATAAACATGCCATCTGTGGCAATTTAAAATTCAGTTTCAGACCTTTCAGTACTTTGTGTCTAGTTGTTTATAGAAATCTGAACTAGAATAGAGGTGCTTAGCCATGTAAGGCTATATAAATCCATTAAATACACATTTCTGTGGCGTTATTATAAGTGCTTTTATAGTTCTAGACATGATATTAAGACATTATCATTTAATCTACTGATTATTAATATATTTTTATTTTAAAATTTAGATACTCCTAGCTAGTTTTTTGTATTTGAATATTAATCACATTAGAATAGAAAATTGCTTCATTGGCACAGACTGCTTTTTTCTGGAACATACTTTCACTAGTTTGATATTTATTGCTTGATTTGTTTAGATATAGGGTTGATTTGTTTTAAGCTTATTTTTATCTCAAAGGGGAAGAAGGAAATAGAATCAACAATGCATTTCAATTTTAGATTAAAAATTACCGGAAGTGAAACTGAAACACACACACAAAATATACGTATACTCGCACAGTGTGCTTCTTTAATGAGTTCTTTTCATATATGGATTTATAACTAGTCTCATTATTTGATAGTCATCTTTTCCATTATGTGAATTTTATATATCCTTGCCTGTCTTTTTTGTTACCATTATGCTATTCATTATGGCAAAATACATTTTACAAGTTATAATGTAAACTTTTTGTTTCAGTTATGCAGACATAAAGTATACAGCTTGACCAATTTTTACAAAGTGAACAAACCTGTGAAACCAGCACCCAACTCAAGAAATAGTATTACAAGGACCCTAGAAACCCTTTCTTCTCCCTTCTTAGCTTTACCTCTGTCCTCAAGGTAAATCACTATTCTAACCTCTATCACCGTACATTACTGTAGACTGTTTTTGAACGTTATTTAAGGGGAATCATACAGTATGTATCATTTTGTCTCTGGGTGCTTTTGCTCACAATATTTGTAAGATTCATCTATATTGTTGCCTGGAGCTGTAGTTCATTCATTTTTCTTGCATGAATATACTTCAAGTTATTCATTCTACTGTTGGTAGACATTGGATTGCTTCTAGTTTGGGACTATTACAAATAATGGCACTGTGGCATACATATATTCACTTTTCTGTTAGGTATATACCTAACAGTAGAAATGCTAGGTCAGAGTATTTCTATGTTTACCATTAGTGGTTACTATCAGTTTTCCTCTTCCATCAGGAGTTCCAGAGTTTCAGTTGCTTCACATCTTTGCCAACACTTGTACTCTCTTCTATTTCATTTAAATCATTTTGTTGAATATGTAGTGGCATAGCATTTTGGTTTAAATTTGCATATCCTCGGTGACTAATGAAGCTGAGCCTCTTCTGTTATATATATGTATTGGCCATTTGGGTAGCTTCTTTTGTAAAGTTCCTGTTTAAGCTGCTTTTTGAAAAATTGATCTGTAGGAATATCTTTTACATATTCTCGATGAGCCTTTTGTCAGATATATGTAATATTGCAAATATTTTCTCCCACTTGGTGGCTTGTCTCTTCACACTTTTAATGTGTCTTTTGATGAACAGATGTTGTTAATTTTAATCAAATCCAAATTATTCATTTTTTTAAGTACTCTTTGTGTCCTGTTTAAGAAATCTCTGCCTTTATGGGGTTTTTAAAAGCTTTATTATTTTACCTTTCACACTTAAACCTTCAGTCTATTTAGAATTGATTTTTGTATAGTCATGTATTGTGTAATGACAGGGATAATTTCTGAGAAATGCATCATTAGGCAATTTTGTCATTGTGCAAACGTCATCAAGTGTACTTACACAAACCTAGATGGTACAGCCTACGATACACTGAGGCTATGCAGCATAGTGTATTGCTCCTAGGCTAGAAACCTATGTAGCATGTTACTGTGCTGATACTGTAGGCAGTTGTAACACAGTGGGAAATATTTGTGCATCTAAATATAGCTAAGCATTAAAAAGATACAGTAAAAATATAGTATAAAAGAGAAAAAATGGTACACCTGTATAGGACACTTACCATGAATGGAGTTTGCAGGACTGGAAATTGTTCTGGGTGAGTCAATGAATGAGGGTGAGTGAATGTGAAGGCCTTGAGCATTACTGTATACTGCCATAGACTTTGTAAACACTGTACATACACCTAAGATACACAAATTTATATGAAAATATTGTTCTTCATTAATAAATTAAACTTAGCTTACTGTAACTCTTTTAGTTTATAAACTTTAATTTTTTTTAACTTTTGGACTTTATTATAATAGCACTTGGCTTAAAACACAAAACACATATAGTTATATAAAAATATTTCCTTGTTCTATAAATTTCTATTTTAATTGTTTTCACTTTTATTTCTTTTTAAGTTTTTTTGTTAAAAACTAAGACAAACATATATATTAACTTAGGTTTACACAGGGTCAGGATACTCAGTATCATTGTCTTCCACCTCTACACCCCTACATGTTGTACCACTGGAGGATCTTCAGGGACAGCATGGAGCTGTCATCTCCTCTGATAATAGTTCCTGCATCTGGAATGTCTACTGAAGAACTTGCCTGAAGTTTTACAGTTCTTTTTTTTTTTTTATTTTATAAGTAGAAAGAGTACCACTGACATAATGATTAAAAGTATAATGTAGTAAATACATGAACCAGTAACATAGTTGTTTGTTATCACTATCATTTATTATGCACTATACACAGTTGTATGTGCTATACATTTATAGGACTGGTAGCACAATAGATTTGTTTACACCAGCATACTAAAGCATGTGAGTAAGGCATTGCAGTGCGATGTTTGGGTGGCTACAAGGTCATTAGGTGATAGGAATTTTTCAGCACCATTATAATTTTATGTGACCACTACATATGCAGTCAGTTGATTGATATGTTGTGTGGCACATAACTGTATATTGTTTTTTCCTCATATGGATACTTAATTGACCCAGCACAAGCTATTGAAAAAAAAAACTTTCCCTCTACTAGAATGTCATTGTTTTCAGTTTTTAATTTTTGAGTTCTGGGTTTGACTTTTTTTTTTTTTCCCCCATTTTCAACACATTGTCACAGTAGCTAAGGGTAAAATAAGTACTCTTGGTCCCAGATGCCAAACACCATCACTTTTGCTTCCACTTCAAAAGTACTGTTTGTTTGCCTGAGACAGTGATGATATGCTAAGTTAGGTTTAAAGGATGTGTTCATTTCCTACGTGCAACTTTCTATATTAAGGCTTTGCAGAATTCCCAGGGAGCAACACTAACTTTGTGGTCTATGTGAATGGTGTCCCTTATTTTTGGTGGCACACGATCTGTGTGGCAAGATGGCATCAGCCCTGAGTCCTACTTGTAGTAACTGGCAAATAAAAAAAAAAAAGTAATGGATGTAGTGATACTGCCTGGAATCCCAACTTCTTGGGGAGGGGAGGGCAGGAGGATTGCTTAAGTGCAGGAGTTTGAGTCTAGCCTGGGCAGCATAAGGAAACCCCATCTCTTACCAAAAAAAAAAAAAAAAAAAAAAAAAAAAGCACTAACATTTTCTATGCCCACAGCAATCTACCATTTAACAAATAAGGTGTTTTTAAAAAAATATATTTAAATACAGTACTAAAGTGTGCCCCAAGTTTAAAGAGTTGGATAGGAAGTAAACTCTGATGCAATTCTTGTGACTTTTCAGAATTTACCAGATCTTATAACCTTACTTTTTAATGTTTCATATATCAGTTTCTATTTTTGATTTAGAAGGTAGTTTGCATCAGTTATTTTACACTAGTTCCTTACTAAATCACCCTTCTGTCCTAGGAGAAACTTTCTTTCCAGGGTTCCATTCTAAACTTTACTGAACACATTCAGAAGGGAACCCTTGAGGCTTATAAGTAAGTACTCTTACGTGTATTTCCTTGGAGGTGCAACTGCTCTAGCTACTTTTAAGCTTCTAAGAACACAGAGGACCTCTTTACTATACCTTTTAAACTACATCTTATAAAAATATTTTTTTCACAAATGAGTAACTTCTCCTTTAATTTCATGCCCCAGTTTAATCATAAACAAATGTACCTGACCAGTGATTTATGAGGATTTTTATTAGCATCATAATCTGATACTATTGCATTAAATCTTTAATGCCTTGGAAGGGTATAGTTGGGGTGAAAGTGTAAAATCTGAATAGTGACTATTAGAAAGGATGTAGAAGTACTTAACAAATTTCTGTATTTAGCCCATCTGGTTAAGTTAACTCTGGAATAAACAAACAAAATCTCTGTCCAAGCCATAGACTGCAGCCCTGTCTGTGGGCAGCTCTGTCACTAAGGATTGCCAGTAGTTAGAAGACAACTTTGAGATGAGGTCAGCTCAGCACAAACCCCTGACTCCCCTTGGAAAGCAACCCAAAGCTGTGTCCTGAAAGTAGGTCAATACCATCCTAAATAAACAATAAGGATGAAATATTTAGAGCTTTGAGATCTTCTAAACCAGAGAAATGGAAACAAAAATTTAACAGGAATTTTGGTGGCTTTGGATACTTTGCTAGAATATATACTACATTCTATAAATTGAAAATAGTGGTGACAGTGGCATAATATCTTAGTATTCTTTTGATATTCATTTTTATATTTCACCATGTTATTTGAAAGCTCACCATAGTGTTTTCAAGTGACCTGCACTATTCTAACACCTGTTATACTTTTTACCATATGCAGTTTGCATATCTATATAAAAGAATAATTTATTTTAATTCTATTCTCAAATCTAATCATTTGCCTTTGTAAAATATTGAAATTTGAGATATTTATGTTCTGTCGATGACATTTTTTAATTAAATTTTATTGCTGATTCAAATAATACCAAACACCTTATGTGAAAGGCATTGTGCTAAGTATTATGGAGGGATCCATAAATAAAGTGCATAAAATTCTTATTTTGAAAGCATTCCATGGCCAGGCACGCTGGCTCACACCTGTAATCCCAGCACTTTGGGAGACTGAGGTGGGTGGATCACTTGAGGTGGGAGTTCGAGACCAGCCTGACCAACATGGAGAAACTTCATCTCTACTAAAAATACAAAATTAGCTAGGTGTGGTGGCCCATGCATGTAATCTCAGCTACTTGGGAGGCTGGGGCAGGAAAACTGCTTGAACCCAGGAGATGGCGGTTGCAGTGAACCGAGATTACACCATTGCACTCCAGCCTGGGCAACAAGAGCAAAACTCCATTTCAAAAAGAAAAAAATCCAGTAAAAGAGGAACAGATGGGGAAAAGTTAGCATTTATTAAGCATCTATTATACGTGTCAGGTGTTAAGCTAGGTGCTTTACCTATGTATTTTCATACATAGATACGAAATTTTAATTCTCAATACAATTCTTAAAGGTAAGCAGAGATGTCCATATATTACATATGACACACTTGAGACTCAAAGAGGTTGAGTAAATTGCCCAAGGTCACACAGCTAATAGTTGGACTTTGAAAAGATAGCATTAAAGAAAACAGGTAAAATTTGAGCGTGGAGAGATGGAAGGAAGGTTATTTTAGAAGAAGGAAAATTATAAGGGCCAGAAAATTGTGTCTAGGAAACATCCAAGTAGTCAGGTTATACCTGCAGTTCTCAAACTTTTTGGTCTCAGGACCCCTTTAATATTCTTTTTTTTTTTTTTTCTGTTGCCGCTGAGCAAATTAACCTTTAATGTTCTTAAGTATTGTAGAATCCAAAGAATTTTTTGTTTCTGTGGATTATATGTATTATTATTTACCATATGAGAGTTTAAAACATTTTAAATATTTGGCCAGGCGTAGTGGCTCACGCCTGTTATCCCAGCACTTTGGGAGGCCAAGGCAGGTAGATCACCTGAGGTCAGGAGTTCAAGACCACCTTGGCCAACATATAGTGAAATCCCGTCTCTACTAAAAAATACGAAAATTAGCTGGGCATGGTGGCGTGTGTCTGTAGTCCCAGCTACTTGAAAAGCTGAGGCAGGAGAATCACTTGAACCCAGGAGACGGAGGTTGCAGTGAGCGAACATTGCACCACTGTACTCCAGCCTGGGAGATAGAACAAGCCTCTGTCTCTCAAATAAATAAATAAATAAACATTTTAAATATTTAGCAAATAATTTAAGAATAACAATAAACTCACTGCATTAACGTAAATAATATTTTTATGAAAAATAACTATATTTTCCAAACAAAAAAGTAGAGTGGCATTGTTTTATGTTTTCAAATCTTGTTATAGTCAAGCTTACAGATGACAGCTGGATTTTCACATATGCTTATGCATTAATTTGTTAAAATACCACATGTTATTAAACCTCTGGAAAATGCTACTGTATACTCATGAGATATTGAGAATGAAAACACAGATAACATCTTGAGTTTTATTATGAAGTTAATTTTGATCTCATAGACTTCCTGAAAGTGTTTTTAGAAAACCCAAAGGGGTTCTTTGGAGAATCACTGGGCTAGTTTGTGAAAGGGAACCCAACTGAGAGTGTAGGTTTGGGACTAGATAATGAAAAGAAGTTCATTGGGGGAGTTTGGTCTTTACTAAGCAATGGGGAGACGCTGAAGTAAAGCAGAAGAGCAAAATAAAAAGCTGTGCTATTAGATTTTTTTATTGCGAGTAATGCCTAGAGTAGTGGAAGCAGTTACAATTGAACTGTAATTGATGTTTGAGATAACTGGTAAGCAATGTAATGTGTTTTGAGGTAGAATATATTGTACTGTACATCTGTCTAAATACAAAGGACAAGACTAAGAAAGTCAAAACAGTGCTGAGATTTTGAGCCTCATGACTGGTTGGCTTGTGTCCCATTAACAGGCATGAGGAGTACAGGAAAAGAAGTAAGCTTGGGAAAGAAAGTAGGGAATTAAGTTTTAGAGTGTGTATAAAAAGTTTTACTTCTAAAATTTTGTCTTACAAAAAAGTTGTGAAAATAATAAAGTTCATGTATATCCTTAACCCAGCTTCCCCTAATACACTTAGGTAATCACTGTGCAGTTATTAAAACAAGGAAAGCAACCTTGGTATTATGCTATTAACTACACACATAATTCAAATATCACCACTTTTTTTTTCACTAATGCCTTTTTCCTGTTACAGGATCCCACTGGGGATCCCACGTTGGATTTAATTGTTGCATCTTCCCAGTAACTATTCTCCAATCTGTGACAGTTCCTCAGGTTTTCTTTCATTGTCTTATAAAATATTTTTAATGAAAAAAGAAGATGCTTAAAATATATGTAGAGGAAAAAACCCAATGCCATTTTATGTCTTTTTTTATATTTATGTATTTATGTATTAACTCCATTCTCTCAGAGTGGGATATTTTATCTTTTAAAATGCATAAAAACCTTAATAAAAATCTTTGTTTTTCTTTAAAAAGTTACAAAAGTATTATAAAAATTTAAACAATATAGAAAACATAAAGTAGCAGCAACCCAGTAGTATCTCCCAGAGAGAACTATCATTAACAATTTGTTATGCATCCTTTTATTTTTGCATCTAAAGTTTATATATATGAAATTATAATTGGCATACTGTCCTGTAACTTGTGTTTTTCATTTAAACACTATATTATGTTCACTTAACATTTTTCAATATCAACATATATAGATCTCACTCTTTTGAATGGCTACTCAGTATTTCATAATATGGCTGTATCATTTCATGAAGCCATTCTTTTATTGATGGACCTTTAGGTTATTTCAGTTTTTCATATTTACACAAGATGCTGCACTAAATATCCTTATATATATATCTTTAGCTACCTGGGCATTAATTTCTATGAGGTGAAATTACTGGGTCAGAGACCATATGCATTTTCTACTTTTGCAGTTATTACCAAATTGTCTTCCAAAAGACTGTATCAACTTACCCTCCCTCCTACAGTGAGTGCCATGCTTATTTCCCAACAAAGCTGTGGATGGAGGTATTGTAATTGACAATGGTTTGGTTCAGGTAACGGCCTTGTGGGTACTTAACTATACATTGCTCTCTCTATTTTTTCCTACAAATCACTGCTTGCTTTTGTAACACACATATGTACATAAAATACTTAATGAAAAAATTGAATGCTTTTAAATCCTTTATCTTTGAGATCTTTTAATCTAACATGCGATTAAGACAAAAGCGTGGCCGTAAAGAGTTCTTAGCAGGACGACTGAGGGGCTTATGAAATCATTATTGGGAGGCTATTTATAGGGCGCATCTTAGGTTTCTAGGTAGTGGTGGAATAGCAAGAAGTATTCAAGAAGTGGGAGTCTGGGGTCATACATTGTTCTCAGGAGGGGCTTCTATGAGAATGAAGAATGTGGAGTTACACCCTGCCTCTTGTGAGGCTCCTATGGTCTTCAACAAGTTGTCTAATTCAGTGTTAATTCTTACATAGTGAGTAGCGGAGAAGGGCAAGGGAAGAGAGTACTGATCCTAACATATCCTTTTGGTATAATACAAAAATCATTAAATTTTCTTTAATACCCCATATGTAGCAGTGGTGCTAAAAGTAGATACTTAAGAATGGCAGTTATAGCAGAGAAAGCATAAATCAGCTAGTAAGGCAATTCCAGAAAAACCTAAGAGTAATCTACATCAAAATGAAGAATTCAACAAATAAAAGCAATCCTTGATTTTGTCTGTCATCTAAAAGTACACTGGCTGCTGCATAGACTAAGCGAAAAGAGTGGGGTTTTCGTTTGTCTAGTTGTAGTTTCTGTTTGTCTTACAGTTTCACCTCATTAACACATCTCAGAATGTTCCAAAATATCTTCATTTTTCTTTTTTCAAATTTAAGGTCTGTATTTTTGTGGGCCAGAGTGGGAATGTATCTTTTGTTTTCTGTAGATCATTCTGTCTGCACGTATGCATCCTAGTTTCAGTTACATATTTCTGAAAAAATAACAGGACGTATTTCCAGACACATGGATTGACAAAAGGATAGAACATTAGGAATCTAGACTCTCCTAAAAGGTCTAGGTTACGTAAGTCTCTCCGCAAAGCATTACTCTAATTATTTGTAACAAATAATGATCCATGTGAATATTAAGGATGTTTGATGTACTATCAGCTGCCTCTTTCCTATGTGGATGGCCTATAATAAAGTAACAGCTTAAGAACTTGGCCTTTTCAGGTGTGTGTTAGATTTTCTCTCTCTTCCTTAGCCCTAACTTCTAACAGAGGAGGTAGAATCAGGTCATCAATAATAATAATAAGAACAAGAACAAGATAACCCTTGTTTTTATATATAATATAATATTTGAAAGAGTTTTGAAGAACAGCCTGACATGTGAAATTTGAATATGGTTCAAGGCTGTTCCAACTAAAGTAAGGTTTTGATTTTTCTTGTTAACAAACAAAATCAATATGTATTTGTGCATATATATGATTTATTCACATATACATTATCTCTGTAAAATATATACATGCAAATCATTAACAGTTTTTTAAATCTACAGACTGTCATTTTCTGATTAACTAGTTTTCTAGTTAAAATGAGGGCAAAGAAATCCCATTTACACTAATGTTTAGAAAATTCAACATGATGAATAATTACAGAAGCAATCTTGCCCAAATTAGAAAACTGTTATAAGGCACAGCCCTTCTAAAATGGGGCTGTGACTTGGGAACTGTTCCTTCCTCAGTCTTTTAAACTGTTTTAATAATTGTATTCTGCTCCTAGAGAATTGGAAGGCTGTCAGTTCCCTTTATTTGAATGCTTACTATGTGCCAGAGACTGTGCTGTACACTTGACATGTATCATTTCACTTGGTTGTCATAGAAACTATGGATGGAGGTAGTGCCACTTGAAAACTGAGCTTTGGAGAGAAAAAAAAAGATTTTTCCCAAGATCATGTGGCAAGTAAGTGGTGGCATCCAGACTTGAACTTCAAAGCCTTGCTGCTTTTAACCAGCATAGTTAAGTCAAAGTCTGAAATCCATCTCCTTGTTGCTTTTTTTTTTTTTTTTTGATATGGTCTTCTCTGTCATCCAGTCTGGAGTGCAGAGGCCCGATCATAGTTCACTGCAGCCTCGAACTCCTGGGTTCAAGTAATCCTCCTGCCTTAGCCTCCCAAGTAGCTAGAATTACAGGCATGAGTCAACCTGCCCAGCCCCTTATTGCTTAACTGTAACATGGACTGAAGAAGTAGCTAACCCTGTTAGTTAATTCTTACTAGGAAAAGAAACACTGCACCAGCTATTAAAAAAAAAAATTGTAAAACCAAAACTAAAGTACCAAGGTATACTGGAAAAGAATATTGAGCTTGGAAGGAGACCTGAGTCTGTACTTGGCTCAGTTACTTAGCTCATCTATCACTTTCTTAGGAAGGCCTTTCTCTGCCATGCCCTTCTTGTTTGTCTCTATTAGAGCACTGAACTCATTGCCGTAATTACCCTTTTGCAGTGTAAGGTACACATCTTTCACATTTTAACATTTCTAAAGTGTGGATGCATCTTATAATTGATGGTGTTTTAAAATAAATTGGCAGCATTTTTCCTTAATTATTGGTACTTAAGGATGTGATTTACAGTTGATGACAGATTTGATTAAGTACAGTATTTATTTATATGTGTTCCCACACAAATGTTTATGTCATTCTCATGGTTTTAAATATCCGATATATGCAATGATTTTCCAATTTCTAGCCTTTCTTAAGGTCCACCCCTGTATGTTGAACCACAGTTTTTCTTCATAGCACAGGGATTACAGATTCAACATATCTACTTCTCCAAATCAATTTGTCTTCGAGTGTTCTCCATCTCAGTGAATGGCATTCCCATTTGTTTGAATCCCAGTTCCACCCTATAGTAGTTACTCAAGCATGAGGTGAGGTATGTCACCTTAACTCTTCACTTGTCAAGTGGGGAACATAATAACACCTATCTCTGAGGACTGTTAAAATGACTAAGACATTGAATAAATGTTAGCTGCCTCTAATCTTCATCATACATATCTATGACTTCTCTCCCTACTCTGCACATGTAATTCATCAAATCCTTTGATAGGTAGGCCCTTCAGAGTGTCTGAGATCTGCCATTTCTATCTTGTTACTACTTCTCTAATCTAAGCCCCCATTTTTCTTGCCTATGTAGTAACTAATCTTGTAGCTCCTCCTGTTTCCCATTTCTAATCCAGTCGCAACCATCCATTAAATCAGAGCATGCCGCTTCTTAAGACCTCCCTCACCTCCCACCCAATGCATTTGTTATAAAACCACACATCCTTAATGTGGTCTGTATGGTTCTCTGTTTCCTGCCTGGCTTCTGCCTATTTTTCCAGCCTCATCCTATGGCACTCTGCCTCCCAGTGTCACTCTTTTCCTCCAAAAGTAACTCCTACTCATCACTTAGATTTCAGCCTAAGTGTCACTTCCTCAGAGATGATTATTGATCTTCCAAACTAAATTACATTCTTCAGTTATAGTCTTTTATATTGAATGTGTACCTTTCTTATTTGGGATAATCAGTTTCTTTCAAACTGTGGGTAAAGAAGTGAAGTAACTTCCCTAAGGCCATAGAGTGAGATCTGTTAGAACTGGAATTATCCCATCTGTTAGAGAAAAAAAAAATCCGAAAAAGAAGAAAAATCAAAATTAAAATTAAAAAGAACTGGAATTTCAACCCAGGGGGGATGAACTCTAAAGTTGTGTCCTTTCGGTGATCTTTGGTGTCTTGAGGGCAGGAAAGAGCATATGAATCAATGTTCTTGGTTTTAAAACATGGCCTGACTGCTGCTCGTTTCTTTCCCATTTCAAGTGGTCCATAAATGAGCTGGGTGCAGTGGCTCATGCCTGTAATTCCACACTTGGGAGGGCAAGGGAGGTGGATCACTTGAGCCCAGGAGTTGGAGACCAACCTGGTCACCATGGCAAGACCCCATCTCTACAAATGAAGTTAGCTGAGCGTGCTGGTGCATGCCCGTAGTACCAGCTACTTGGGCTAGGGATGGGGGGCCAAGGTTGGAGGATCCCTTGGGCCCAGGAGATTGAGGCTGCAGTGAGCTCTTGTGCCACTGCACTCCATTTTTGGTGACTAAGTGAGATCCTGTCAAAAAAAAAAAAAAAGGCTATCCTTTATTCTTTCTGGGCCTTTACTCTCCCTCGTTAGATTGTAACCTGTTAAAGTAGGACCTGTTTTTTTGATATATATTATCAACCTAGCACTTATATAAATTACCTTGCATACAGTAGATACTCAATATTTTTTGTCTTAGGGATGTTAAAGAAAAATAGTATTTTATTCCATTTAATCTTTTCAAGATTTGGAGCTGTCTCATGGAGGAATTGAATACCGTCTTCCTTCTACCAGTCAATGATAGAGTACATTTTATGTTTTTATATTTTGAATAGAAATGCTTTAAATGTTTTTAAAGCTAAGCTAATGGTTTGCATCTTAATGGATTATTACCTTTGTTTCATTGGGAAAAGAATGAATTAACCTTACATGTTTTTGCCTTCCTTCAGGAATTAAGTGATCTACAGCGTGATCCACCTGCTCACTGTTCAGCAGGACCTGTGGGAGATGACTGTAAGCTTTGCTCTATTTCTGGGATTTTGCTACCATTAAAAATGTAGGTTTGAACATTTGTTAATGACTCCAAAACTCCTTTGTTTGTTTCAGTGTTCCACTGGCAAGCCACTATTATGGGGCCTGTAAGTATGATTCATATATATGAAATTAACCCCCTCAGCCATACTTCATTCTTGCCATTTCACCTTTGATCAGATGTTTGTGACGAAGGTTGAATATTCTTGTACTCTGAATCACCTAGGAAGCAAAATATTATTGAGGATTTACAGTGATTCTCTAGAGCATTGGTGGCAAATATTTCCTGGGATCACTATTATGTTTTCCTTTCCTGAATCCCAGATCATTGCACATAGTGGATTGCCACAGCTTGCAACCAAGCTCTGTTTACCTTTTTTTTTTTTTTTTTGTCACAGAGAGTCAGTTGTAATTAAACATAATCATTCTCACATCCACATTTTTGGTAGGTTAGAAATTAGTCTAATGAAGCCAGTAATGGAATTCCTACAAGTAACAAGCGTCAATTTGCCGTACGTTTCATCACTGTTCTTTTTTTGTGAAAGAGAACCAATAAAATATTACAATGGGTTTATCTTTGCCACCTTCTAAATTTGCTGCTTTTACTTTTGCTGGATTGTCCTAAACACAAAATTGTCTACTGTTTTATAGTTGGCTACTCTCAATACTTATTACCTTTGTTGAAATTATTTCTTTCAATACTTGAGAGGCAGTTACAAGACTTGAAACAGGCTTTTTCTTTCTATGAGCAAAAATCTGATTGCATAAGAATGAGCACTAACAGCTCAAATCTACTTTCTGGGTGAGAGTACATTAGTAACATGTTTCCATGAGCATCATTCTCTCCTCCCTCCCCTGAAAGCGCTTTATCTAGTGAGTTTTTAATCATATGGCCTTGTGTTTAACTTTAAAAAACACTAAAACTACTGAATTTCAAAGCAGGACTCTGGGCAGTTGTCTCAAATTACTAAATAGTTTTAAGTTTGTTTTTTTTTAAAGGTAAAATACAACGTATTTATTGATGTAACAACTTCAGTAAGAATCTAGTTATTTCTGTTTGTTTTTAATTAGTTACTAAGAACCTTCAAAAATACTCTCATTTAAAGGCCCATCATTACCTTTTGAGTTATGGCCTTTCACAAATATTCTTTAGGTGAATCACATGTAACAAATGGTTATGATTATATTCTTCATAACACCCTTCCTTTAGTAATATAAATATTTACAGTATTCTGTATTATCATTTGAATATCTCAGCAGACCATATCTGGCATTGCAATTTACCTTCATTTTCTGTATTTCTTACAATTGTTGATAAACTAGAATTAAACAATATATGTAGTAAGAATTATTATATAGTTTAATCCTCTAGTATATATGTTGAAACTTAAGGAGGAAGTAATGACAGTCTTGTTTTGCTGTTGTTACCAAAATGTTAATATAACATCATATATTTAATTAAATATGAAAGAATTAAAATAGAATTTTAGGTATATTTTCTATCATTTTTCTTTTTTATTTATAGTTTTGCTTGTAATGTTATATTTTCTAATGGCCGTAAAGAAACATGGTCAAATTTAAACTTCTCCAGTAAAGTTGATTGCCAATTTGATAGTAGTATGAATATGTAATTTTGTTTTGGACATTTTTTGATTCTCTACATTATTTTATAAATAATTATTAATTGAAGATTTGGCAGATAAATTGTGTAACAGGGTCCTTAGCATTTTCTTCCCATGACGGCCTCTTCAGTTCATCTCTATTCTTGGCTTTTAAGTGACCATCAGACCTTAAGTTTTACTGGCCCCAACCCTTTTGAAAAAAAATACTCATTACGGCTGCAGAAAATGATCTTTTCTCACAGCAGTCTTGTGTGTATACTGATCTTTAAAAATTTGTACTCATAACCAGATTTGTTTGGACAAGTCACACCACTGTGTGTGTCCTATTTTAGTTTTGTTTTAAACTTTCTGATGTCGGCATAATTGTTGGAAAAATCCTCCTTCGTGCCTGCAAAGAGAAAACTGTTCTCAAGGTAAAGATTTGAACTTATGGCAAAATGGTTGCATTTTTTTCAAACTGGTAATATTTAATGAAATTATTTTAAATATGATGGCATTTTTTTCAAACTGATAATAATTGGGGGGAATAATTTTGTTATAAATATAGTAATCAAATGCTCATGCAAATCTTTTGTAATTTCAGCCTGATAGCGCATATCAAGGTGGAGTCTTCTTTCTCACTGTACATTTTCCGACAGATTATCCTTTTAAACCACCAAAGGTATTTTTATTTTTATGATTGATGTGGCTCCCATGTAAGGGATTTTACTTTTTAATCTAGCGCTCATTTCATGATGTCAAAGACTGGGAGGGGTTAGCATTTCAAACTGTTTCGTAAAAACCACTGAATCTAAAATCTGCTTTCTTATATGAAATATTGTATTGAATCTATAAACAAAAGTCAGTATCTGTCATGCTATAAATTAGATTCCTTGCTTTTCTTTCCCTTCTTATTGGATATGTGTAGTTTGGGACATTTTTATGATGAAGAGTCAGATTTTTTATTCATGCGATTGTCTTTCCTAAGATAATCCTTGATCCTGCTTTCTCCTTTTTTTTTTTTAAGTATTCAATAAACATTTACTGAGTACCTACCATGTTCTTCTACACTGGGGAATCCAAAAGTAAATACGAAACAGTCCCTTCATTTAATATGGTAGAGACAGAAAGACATGTTCATATTAAGTTTAGATTTGCTCTAAAGAGGAAACAAATGACGGGGATATCAGGGAGGGAAATAAATAAGCAGATTCTGTCACTCAGGAAATAATTATTTTAAATAGTTAAAAACAACAGATTAACATTGTATTTATGAAATGATATGACAACTCGTGTGGAAGATTAGGATTCTTGATAGATTTCTTAGCTGAGACCCCTCAACTTTGCCCTGAAATAGCATCAGCACCCTGTTTTTAGATCCAACTGTCACTTCCAGGTATCACCAATAATCAAATTAAGAACAGGATTACTTCTATGTATGATGAAAGCGATGGTTAATTACTTTAGATGCTACTCAACCAGTCGTAGCAGCTACTACAGAGTTATTTATTACACTCTCCAAAATACTTTTCAGTTCCTTGGAGGGGGAAGGAAGGAAGCTGACTTGTTTGTGTTCACATTCTCACTAGCTAGAACTGTGTGTAACACAAAGTAGATGATTATTTTATTTGTGCTGAAGACTTTTCTCCTCTAAGGTTATGTAAAGTTGAGGATATCTTATCCTAGAGCAGGTTGGTTCTGTTTTATTCATAGTTGATGCACAGGTTACATTCTGTTGTTTTGTTTTATGCTTAGATTGCTTTCACAACAAAAATTTACCATCCAAACATAAACAGTAATGGAAGTATTTGTCTCGATATTCTGAGGTCACAATGGTCACCAGCTCTGACTGTATCAAAAGGTAATTTCATTGATCAGATTTAAAACAGGTGATAACAGTGAAACAGTAAAAATACAGCAGAATTTCCTATGGAGTAGTTTTAAGAAAACAATCAACTGTGCTTTCTTCTGTTTTGATTTTGTTTTGCTCTCTTTCCTCTTATGTTACTCTGGCTTTTGGCAGTTAGCTTTGGTTGTGGGGAGTGTGGATGGAGAAATCTAAATGATGAAATGAGAAAAAACTTAATTTTTAGAGCTAGAAATTTGGGAATAAACCTATTGACATTTTAATACTTTTAGCTTGGGTATTGTCTTTTAAAAAAGAGAGACTACCAGGGCGCTGTGACTCATGACTGTTATTCTAACACTTTGGAAGACTGAGGTGGGAGAATTGCTTGAGCCCAAGAGGTTGAGACCAGCCTGGGCAACATAGCAAAACCCTGTCTCTACAAAAAAAGAGAGAGATAATAAGAGATAGTAAAATGAAGATTTTGGGACTAGTTGTCCCATTTATTAAATGGAAGTATTGACAGTAATAAAGCTTTACAGCTGTTTTACTTCATTGATGAAAAAAATACCAGATTTGATTGATAAATCAGTCAAAATGCGAGACATTTCACACTGTAGGATAATGCAGTACATACAGTATGTTAGTCTAAACTTTGAATAATCAATAGCTTCATTACAGTGACTGACACATGATCTGTGCTGATTCTCAACTTTATCGGTTGTATACATAGGCCATCTGAAGCCATTTTATTTCATTAGCCAGTAGTACTTACTGTACTAGCACTCTTAATTTATGTCTTGTTTCTCTAAAAGAAGAGAACCTGACAGTTGGAAAATATTGTTTAGGTTAGAAGCAGGTGCACTGAAGTAACCATCAAGTTTTCTGTTTTTATAAAATTGAAGAAATGTTTCTCTTGAAGGGATTTATGGAAGCAATCTGTTCTCATTTTTTATTTTTAATAATTGCTGCTTGAATATACAACATGTTTTTAAAAGTAGTAAGTTTTATAGGAAGCAGAGTCCACAGTCATAGCTTTTTCAAGTATTAGATAAATAATAGCTCTTTCAGTTCAATTATTTATGAATGGTAGTTTTTCTGACCTAAGATGCTCATCTACAATATTCATATAGATCCTCATATTCTTTTAAGAATCTTTCACACAGTGTGACTGTCATGCATTAGATATATGAAAGATTCTATGTTGAAGGGTAATTCAAGTTCATATGCTCTTTCCTGGAATGATGTCACAAAATGAATCTCATTTGGCATAAACAGCTAAGTCCTTATACATAGAAAAGAAATGGCAGACTGCCAGATGCTGAGTACTTATCTTCTGACATTGGTAGCTTTTTATAAAAAATCAGTAGTGTTAGATTCCAGAAACCATCCTTCGGGAAATGAAACAGCCTCAGTTTCCTTATAAGTAAAAATGGGGAGTCTTATAGTATTACCATATAGGGTTGCTATGTTCTTAGCGCATAATGGGCACTTACATGAATGTTAACTGTTACCCTTTTCCTTACCTTAAAAGATAGACATGGTTTGTGTGCATGATAGTAAAATTCAGGCAAATGGCTCCTGGCAGTAGGAGTGGGCAGAGGAGGAACTTCCTTCTTGCTTATTTTTTATAAGATAGCTTGTACCTTGCTCATTTTTTTGTATATTTTTTTACTTTTCTATATATATATTTTTTTACTTTTTAATTTTTTTTATCTTAAATTTTTTCTTTTAATTAAATAGAGTCTTGCTGTGTTGACCAGGCTGTTCTCAAACTCCTGGCCTCAAGTGGTCCTCCTGCCTTGGTCTCCCAGAGTGCTAGGATTATAGGTGTGAGTCACCTTGCCCAGCTTATTTTTTAAATTTTTTTTATTTTTGAGATGGGGTTGCTGTGTTGCTCAGGATGGTCTCGAATTCCTAAGGTCAAGGATCCTTCTGCCTCAGCCTCCCAAGTAGCTGGCATTATAGGTGTATGCCACCGTGCCTGGAGCTTTTCCATATTTTAAATGACTTCTTTTGCTTTTAATCATGAGGTTAGTCTGGAAGTATTCTGGGGCTGTAAGTTAGCCCAGAAAATCTACCCTGTTGGTTTAATATATAAGGCTTGAAGTTTCATTGGGTAGATAGAAGATAAGAAAGATGCATAAAATATTAATTTTTTCTTTAGTTCATAATACCCCCCATTTGCCTGTCGTGTAAGAGTCAACTCTGCTCTATAAATCCACCTTTGAACTTGAAAGAGTAGGAAAATAGGAGGGAAACACAGTGGGCTGGGGTCAAGTGGAAATGGGAGGTTGGTCCAGAGGTTCCCTGAAACTCCTCAGAAGTGGTGGCATGTAATTGAAGCAGACAAATGAGGAACCACAGTGCTTGTTCCCTCTTATTTCAGATACTTAGATCTTAGATTGTCTTTTTTTTTAGTGTAGCTATTTGCATTAGGATTTTGACATACTGGAGTAACAACTACTTTTTCAATTTTCATTTCTATTTTAAAATATGCAAGTTATATGAAGATAGCTGTTCATATTATTTTTAAATGCATACAACATGAATGAAGTACATGAAGTAAAGATTCATTGAAAAAATTTTTACAAATTTTTCTTCTCTGTAGACAGACTATAGCTCTAAGCCAAAGTAATTTTGAGTGTCTGAGCACAGTATCCAAATGGTATATGGACTGTTAAGTGTAATTTGATTGTTCTGTAGAGAACTCTCAAGTTTAAAGGTTATTAATAGCTACTTTGGAGGGTCACTTTTTTAAATAAATAGAAACTCTAATAGAATTTAAAACTTCAAAAGCTAATAATTTTATATTTTATCCATCCTAGGGTAATTTTATAACTTTAAAAATTAAAGATCAATTTGCTATCAACCAAAATAGAATAAAATGTAACTTGATATGTTCATTTTATTTTGTTTTTCTAATAAATTTAGTATCTATATTCACTAAAATTATTTTCACATGTGTAATTTATATGAACTAGAAGGATTATTGTCTAATATGATGTTCTTTTTTAAATCTAGTTTTATTGTCTATATGTTCTCTACTTTGTGATCCTAATCCAGATGACCCCTTAGTACCAGATATTGCACAAATCTATAAATCAGACAAAGAAAAGTAAGTGTTTACTTATCTTAGTTTCTGTATGGATACATTCCTATATAGTATGCTAAAACATGAATATTATCAATGTATTTTAAGTACAGCTTGTTATGCATGTATTGTTTTATCTTTTTCCAATGGAGTAAACCTTTCTTTTAGAACTCAATTTGTCCTTTTACAACAAATCCTGTTTCTTCCCACTTCCTGTTCAATAGTATATAGTCTGTATTTGAAAAATAAATATATATATTCTAGGTGGTAAATTTAAAATGAAATAATTTAATCATTGGAAAGTATTAAATATTGTATTGCCTATCTTCTCCCAGGAAGATGAGTTCTCTCTATGCTGATCCTAATCCTATGTCCATTGACCTAATTCTCAAGCTGCTTCATCTTGCCAGTACTGTAGGTTTATTTGCAATTTGTAGATAATGCTTCTTCAGGGTTGGCTTTGTAAATTTCTATTAGAAGTTGGTTTCTGCATTTTGTTTTTTGTATATTTGGATACATTTTCATACAGATTGCAGAGAAATCCATTAGTTGAAAAATTGTTTTTCCTGTTTTATTTCTGCATGAACCTAAGTCCCATTGACCCAATAATTGATATATGTGTGATTATTGCAATTAAGTATAAAAAGATAGAATATATAGTTTTATATAGACAGATGCTTCTAAAATACTAATTTTGTATGTTTTTATTATATTCTTTTTGTATATCTACAGATACAACAGACATGCAAGAGAATGGACTCAGAAATATGCAATGTAAAATCAAAAACATTTTCATATATACCAGAGTACTGTAAAATCTAGATTTTTTTCAACATTAGCAGTAAATTGAGCACTGTTTACTGTTTCATTGTACCATGAAACCATTTGATTTTTACCCATTTTAAATGTGTTTCTGAAGCAAGACAAAACAAACTTCCAAAAATACCCTTAAGACTGTGATGAGAGCATTTATCATTTTGTATGCATTGAGAAAGACATTTATTATGGTTTTTAAAATACTTGGACATCTGCATCTTCAGCTTTCAAGATCTACAATGCAGCTGAAAAGCAACCAAATTATTTTTTGCTGAAACTAGATGTTTTTACATGAGAAATACTGTATGTGTTGTCTAAGATGTCAGTTTTATAAATCTGTATTCAGATTTCATTCTTTGTTAGCTCACTTTATAATTTGTATTTTTTTACTGTATAGACTAAATATATTCTATTTACATGTATGTCAACTCATTACTTTTTTCCTGTGAACAGTATTGAAAAACGCCAGCGGCTGATAATTAAGTGAATTAACTGTGTCTCCTTTGTCTTAGGATATTCTGTAGATTGATTGCAGATTTCTTAAATCTGAAATGATCTTTACACTGTAATAATCAGCATACTGATTATGGAGAAACACTTGTTTTGATTTTGTTATACTTGACTTAACTTTATTGCAATGTGAATTAATTGCACTGCTAAGTAGGAAGATGTGTAACTTTTATTTGTTGCTATTCACATTTGAATTTTTTTCCTGTATAGGCAATATTATATTGACACCTTTTACAGATCTTACTGTAGCTTTTTCCATATAAATAAAATGCTTTTTCTACTATTTGTCTTGATTACTTAAAAATATAAAAATATAATTAAGGATCAAAACTCTAAAATTTTGCATGAAAATTACTTCCAAATTGTGAAAATCAGATCTATTATGTTTGGCATTAGTTACCATTAGTTATATAAATTTTATTATTTTAGGTTAGTATCTCTTTACGAAATTGTCAGTCTATAAGATGATATATGTTGATCCCTTGCTATGGAAGAGAATTTAGAATAATTTGGGGTTTGTCTTGGATTATATCTAAATGGATTATTTGTTAAAAGTACTGAAATGAGTATGAGGCAGTATTACCCATCCTGAAGAAAGGTCTTTATAGACCTGTACAAATCACTAGATTAATTCATTAAAATACCCCACCCCTATGTAATTGACATATTTCTTAAAATTTTTAAATCTAGAATTTTTAAAATGGAATTTTAATGCCATCACAATTTGAAAAGCATTTTTTTTTTACTATAGAAGTTACAAAGGAAGTTCTAAAATTATACCTCCCTCTGTTTTTATAAGTAGCCATCCAAAAGTGATTTAAATAAGCAGGTTATCTTTATAGATTTTAAAGAAAACTAGAAAGTTTTAATGTTTTAATGTGGGGGAATATACATCTCTTTAATGTTTAGCATGCTTATCAACCTTGAGCGAGTGTCATTTTTAAGAACAGTTGTAGCCCTTCTGATTATTGTAGTAGCTGTAGAAGTGTGTAAGAATCTATGACGGGTGTAGTCATTAGCAAAACATTTAAATCACTTGAGTATTTTCTCATGGTTCATTATTATTAAAGCACAAAATAACCTATTGTTAGAAAATATGTGTTTTTATAAATGAATGTAAAATAAATGAATTGTGAAATGGATGTTTAAGAAAATATAGGCTTAAAAAGTAACTCTATAAAGTGATGTCTTAAAACAGCCATATCATGAAAAATTCTACCTAGCTATATTATTATAAGCTACATTTTCCCTGAATTTGAACACTCAACATCATTAGATTTAAGTATTTAGTATATTTTGACAGTAAAGGGTTTTGTTTCTTGAGTATCTTCACTTAAAAAAAACAACTTTCATTTGTGTGGCATTTATTTTTGGAAGTGTCTTTTTTTCTTTATTAAAGTTTTTGAAACTTGCCTAACTCGTTTGCCTTTGCTTACATCTGGATTGTACTAGACTCAAGGAGTAAGCAGAAGTTCTCATAATTAACTAAAAACCTTGAGTTTCACAGTGGCATCATGATTAGTCAGATCACCATTTTGGGTATATTATTGTTGCTTAATTCTAACAGGGAGAACATCAGTTACTTTTTAAAACTATAGATTAAAAGCCAGGGCCTTTTCATTGATTAAGCATTAACTTAAGGACTTCCTTGGAGTGAGAGAAATTGGTAGTCTTTTGGGGATTTAGGATTCCACCTCTTGAAGTTGCATAGTTGAAAACCATGTTCAAATTGGATTCTGAACACTTGTAACTGCCATATACTTATCCACATCAGTGATACGGGTTGTAAGGGCAGCCTCACCACCATCCTCCAACTATCTCAAAAGCATGATTCCTGAAGTACAAGCTTTACAAATATGCCTCTGTCAACCATATTTAATTATTCATTTTTGCATTATCTCCCTGTTTTACTCCTCTAAACTCTGATAGGAAAAATTAAAAATTACTTTATAAATGAACTACATATCAAGGGCAACTCTGAAGAGTTAATGTTCAAAAGTTACTTTATTAAAAAAATGATAAAAATATATTGCAGTTTTACATTTTTCTTATTTATCACAGTGATCTATCTTTGATGATTTAGTCATTGACATTTGTCAGGATCCTGCTCTCCCACAGTTCTGTATTTTTTAAATGGAGAGATTAAGGAAATTAATTTCTCTCCCAAATTAAAAGAGGTTCTTGATTATGAAACTATATCATGCCTGTTTATTGGTAGTTAGTTTGAACTTCACAAAAGCCCAGCCCAGTTGCTAATGCTTTAGAATTTGAGTTCTGCAATAAAAGCATCAGTCCTGTTACTCATCTTCTTAGGACTAGCTATGAAAAATGTGATCAATGCTTTAGCCATGGCCATAAAAACAGAGATTCATTGTATTCAGATTGTTGAAATACTGTTTATCTTTGTTTGTTTCAATCTTTTAAGTGATTGTTAATACAATAAAACAATCTGATTTTTTAAAAATTAATTTTATCACTTCAGCTGTAAAGTAGGACTTTCACAATTTTTTTTCTTTAAAGCAGAGGCTTAATCAATTTTAATAGCTGTAAAATATAATGCAGATTATTTATGAAAGGTCTTATAATGCTTCTCTTATATCATTCTGATGGTTGCATTGCACAAATAGGGCAGCAGGTAGAGACTCATCTAGTTTCACTTATAAAAGTTCCTATGTGTAAATAACTAGTCATTTCTACTCTTTCTCTCTCTTTTTGAACTGAGTAATGTGTCTGTAAGCTCTTCTTAAACTGTGTGATTAATATGTTTTCCTTAGGAGTTTTTGTCAGTAGTAGTGATAACTGAAAATTTGTAGACAGCTGATAGTGTCCTGGTAACAGCCTAATAGATGTTATATCACTTATTTGTATTTTGTTACATTTACATTTCTGCTCCCATTATCCTGTTATATATATATAAGAATATGGTTTTAAATTGTAAATGAACTGAACTAATAGGAAAAGAGAAAATTCACCTGAAAGTATTAGTATTGGGGGGCATTTTGTATACTGGGACATTTCTCTAAAAACTTGGTTAGCACCCTCTTAGGTCCTACTGTAATCAAGGAAGAGATGTGCCTTTCTTCTCTCATGAAGAGGTTGCTTTTGTTAAACTGGCACATGCTGAAGGTCTGAACTATGCTTTCCTCATATAATTTACTTGGCAGGAAAAACTGTTAAGAGCTCTTGAGTACATAAGATCAGTATGAATTGTATATGAAATATTTCAGTATAAACTCTTAATACATATTGTGGGAGCAGTTGTAACACCACTTGTGTTAGCACTGTTGGTACACTTGTTTTGGCAGTCCCATGGTCCACACTTTCAGTATGTCCATAGAAGAATGCACGGGACTCAGCATATTGTCATCCTCATATTAAGATTTATTACAGCCACCTGGCAAGGATACACAGTGTGAGCAGTAAGGGGGAAAGACTGAGCAGGCAGTCTGGAGGAATCACGTGCTTTCCCTGAAGGGGCCACAAGAGTAAAGGCTTCCTCTAGTAGTAGCATGGGTATAATGTTTCTGCCCAAGCAAGCCAGTGTGAAACTCAAAGTCCAGGGTTATTATTAGGGGCTAATCACGTAAGCACCCTTTGTTCTCCAAAATTCTAGTCTCCTAGAAGGAAAGCAGGTGTTCACCATAAATCACATTGTTTATTTAAGAAGTCTAGTCAGGCTAGCACAGCAAGCACATCTTATCACTCAGGGATGGTTTCAGAAGCCAAGTTTCTAGATGTCAGCTGAGGGCAAACCTTGTAAACAGGCCCTTCTAAAGATCAGGCGGCCTGTATAATTTGCTGGAAAAACTATTCTTTCCCCTTGAATGGCCTTAGTACCCTTGTTGAAAATCAACTGACCATAGAGGTTTATTTCTGTACTCTCATTTCCATTCCATCAATCTATATGCCTTACCCCAGTACCACACTGTTTTGATTACTGTAACTTTGTAGTAACTTTTGAAGTGGAGAAGTGTGTGCCCTCCAACTCTGTGCTTTTACAGTACTGTTTTGACTGTTCAGGCTCCTTGTAATTCCATATATATTTTAGAGTCAGATTTGCCATTTGTCATGAGATTTTATTGGGATTTATTGAATCTGTAGAGCAATTTTGGTAAAGTTGACTTTTTTTGTTCTAGTTATCTACTGCTGAACAACAAACCACCCAAGCTATGTAGTGTAAAAAACAACCATTTCTTTACGCACATGGATTCTGGTGGGTCAGGAATTGGGATCAGGCACAGGAGGGATGGCTTTTCTACTCCATGGTACTTAGGGTCTTATCTCAGAGTGACTCAAATGGCTTAAGGCTAGAAGCATTTGGAGGTTTCTCTACTCATACATCGGCACTGGGACAGGTATAATCTTCTAGGTCACTTATTAATGGCCTTTCTGTGTGGCTTGATCTTTTCACAACATGGCTGCTCACTTCCAAGAGAGCAGTTGGAGATAAGTGTTCCAAGAGAATGAGGAGTAAGCTGCCTTTTTAAAGGACTTAGCCTTTGAGGTCAGAATATAGTTCATTGGATGAAACAGTCACAAGCTCACTCAAATTCAAAGAATGTGGACATAGACCCTTACTTTTCCTTGGGACAAAATTTGGGGTCACTAATATGTCTTATTGACTAGTCATTCCAGTGTAGGTGAATCACTCAGTGTACTTAGGTGGTCTTTAATTTCTAATTGTCCAATTGTTTTATAGGGTAATTGTTTTAATTGTTTTTTTAATCCTCTGTGTAGAGGTCTTGCACATTTTTCATTGGACTCATTCCTAGGTATCAGGTTTTTTAAACTTATTATAAAAGTTATTTTTTGTGTCATTTCATATTTATATATTCTTTATAGAAAAGCAATTTATAATATTCATCTTGTATCCTACAATCTTGCTAAATTCACTTTTTAAAAAGTGAATTGAGATTGAAACATAATTTTGTAGAATTCTGAAGTTTTCTATACTTAGAAATGTTATCTGTAGATAGAGACGGTTTCATTTCTTCAAGTCTATATGCCACATTTCTTTTCTTTTTCCTTTTGTTGCGTTAGCCTTAGCTCCAACATTATGCTGAACAGAAATCGTAGTAGCAAGCATCGTTTCTTGATTTCCAAGGGAAAGCTCTTATATTTCAATATTAAGAATTGTATTTCTTTCATATCAAGGAAGATTTCTATTCCAGTTCTTAAAGCATTTTTATTACTATTGAGTTACAAGTTAATGCTTTTTCTTCATTTATCAAGATGATTGTGATTTTTATCCTTTTCTCTGATTAATGTAGTGTGATGAATTACACTAACTGATGTTCACATGTTAAATTATCCTTACATTTCTGGACAAAAACTCACTTTGAGTGGTATTTATCTTCCTTACAAACCACTAGATTCTATTTGCAAATTTTTCTTGAGGATTTTTGCAACTATGTTTATGAGGGAAGTTGGTTCATAATTTCCTTTATTGAATATCTTTGTCAAGTTTCATACCTCAAGTTATGCTGGACTCATAAAAATAGTGAAGAAATATTTCCTTTGTTCTCTGGAAGAGTTTGTATAAGATTTGTGATATTTTTTCCTTAAATATTTTGAAGAATATTCTGGAGGCATCGTGTCTAGAGTTTTTGTTGTGGTGGTGGTGGTTATGGGAAGATTTTAATAACAAATTCTTTCTTCTTAATATATATAGGACTAGATATATTTTTTCTCAGTTTTGTGTTTTTCAAGGATTTTGTGCATTTTATCTAAATTGTTGATCTATTTGGCGTAAAATTATTCATGTTATCCTCATCTTTTTGAAGATAATATATATCTGTAGTCATACATATCGCCTCACAATTTTTTTCCTTGATGAGTCTTGCTAAAAGACTGTCAAGTTTATTAATCTTTCAGAGAATCAGTATTTTATTTTTTTAAATTTCTTGTGTACATTTGTTTCCTGTTTCATTGATTTATATTATTTCTTTATATTTTCTTTAGCTTTTGATTTTGATTCATTTTTTCTAGCTTCTTGAGAATGAAACATAATTTTAAAAAACCTTTCTCCTTTTCTAATATATGTATTTAAAACTGTTTCCCTCTATGTACCACTTTAGCTGCATCCTACAAGTTTTGAAATATTATATCTATATTTTCATTCAGTTAAAATATTTTCCAATTCTTTTTTTGAGTTTTTTTTTTCACTTATGAGTCATATATAAGGATGTATTGTTTTATTTCCAGGAAATTGGGCTTTTTTTTTTTAAGTTAAATTTTTGCTATTGATTTCTAGCTTTACTTCTCCATGGACAGAAAACATAATATGAATAGTTTCAATTCTTTGAAATTTGTTGAAGCTTGCTTCATGACCCAGCATAGGAATTTATGATAAATGTATCATATGCATTTGAAAAGAATATGAATTCTGTTATTAGATGTAGTGTTGACATATGCCAATTAGATCAAGTTTGTTAATTGTGTTTATAATTTTTTTTAAAGACATTTATTCAGCATCATGATCAGACTATTACATTTAGCAATCAACATCACGGGTGCAAAAAAAAAAAGTTTACCTTTGTTGGAATGCTTTATACTTTCCACAGAACAGAAACTAAAATAACCTGTTATACAATTAGTCACAAATACAGTCTTTGAGTTTTTTGCCCATACACATGAGTATTTATCTAAAACCTGTCTTCTTTGTAGCAGCTAGGCCCTGTTATACAATTAGTCACAAATACAGTCCTTGAGTTTTTTGCCCATACACATGAGTATTTATCTAAAACATGTCTTCTTTGTAGCAGCTAGGCCCTGCCACCCATGTGCTTGGCTGCCTTCACAAATCTGTTGTGACCTGTAGCTTCCCTGTCACGTCTCTGGCTATCCTCTCTTGTTAAGCTTTGTTTCCTAATTAAAATCTTCTGCCACTGCCATAGCTACTGCTGCTACTGGAACTGCAGTAACCACCTTGGTTTTGTGATTTGGCAAAGTATTGGCCTCCACCACCATAGGGGCCAGAGCTTCTGCCTCCAAAGTTTCCTCTCTTCATGGATCCAAAATTTGAAGACTGATTGTTGTAATTACCAAAATCATTGTAGCTTCCACCACCTGCAAAATTGCTTTCATCATTACCAAATCCATTATAGCCATCCCCACTGCCACCATATCCACCACCACTATGACTGCCACCTAAGCCACCACGACCATTGAAGTTTCCTCCATGACCAAAGTTGTCATTCCCACCAAAACCACCTCCATGACCACCACCAAAGTTTTCAGAACCACTTCGACCTCTTTGGCTGGATGAAGCACTGGCCATGTCTTGCTCTGACAGGGCTTTCCTAACTTCACAGTTGTGGCCATTCACAGTATGGTATTTATGAAGGACAGTCTTATCCACGGATTCATGGTCGTCCAAGGTTACAAAGGGAAAGCCCCTTTTCTTGTCACTGCCTCAGTCAGTCATGATTTCAATCACTTCAATTTTTCCATACTGTTCAAAATAATCTCTTAGGTGATATTCTTCAGTGTCTTCTTTAATGCCACCAACAAATATCTTTATTCCACCATTAAGTGGGCACCTGGTCTTTGAGAATCTTCTCTTGAGACAGCTCTCTTTGGTTCCACAGCTCTTCCATCCACTTTATGTGACCTTGCATTCATGGCTGCATCCACCTCCTCCACAGTGGCATACGTGAGGAACCCAAAGCCACTGGAGAGCTTGGCGTTTGGATCTCTCATTACCACACAGTCCATGAGTGTTCCCCATTGCTCAAAATGGTTCCTCACCCTTTGTTGTTTCAAAGCTCAACACTTCAAAGAAGAGCTTCCTCAGCTGTTCAGGCTCTTTAGGAGACTTTGACTTAGACATGACAGCAGGGAGAAAAGAGACTTTAATCAGCGTCCATGGCAGAAAGGAGCAAGCTGATGAACGTACTGCTACAATTTTTATTTGCTTGTTCTCACAGCCATTAAGAGAGGTATGTTAAAGAGTTTCCCATTATGATTGTGCAATTGTTTTGTTTTTGCCTTATTTATTTTGAAATCATATTCTTGGATACTCTCTTACACACATACATACAATTGTGGTATCACATTAAGAAATGTCTCTGTTAATGCTTTTGCCTTAAACTCTAGCTAATATTAGTATGGTTTCTTTTGGCTAGTATTTGCAGTGTATATCTTTTTCTATTCTTCAATTTTTTACCTTTCTGTGTCCCTTTTTAAATGTGTATCTCCTGTACTCATTTTATAGTTGGGTTTTATTTAATTTGGTTTTTATCCAATCTGACCATTTCAATATTTCAATTAGAGTATTTCATTCTTTTGCATTTAATGGAATTACTGATATAGTTGGGTTTATACCAACTATGTTCCATTTTTGCCTTTTTTTCTTGTTAGCCATGTTTTTTTTCCCGCTTTCTTTTTTACCTTCTTTTGGATTAATCAGTTTCCATAAAGGATCATTTTCTTTCCCTCTGATAACTTGTTAGACATTCTTTGTACATGTGATTACTTTATATTTAAAAAATCTATCTTTGATTATAGTTTAATGTCAATTATTATTTGTACCATTTTTCCTATAATTGTGAACACCTTAGACCACCTGGATTCCAATTGTCTCTTTCTCACCTTTTGCCATATTGTCATGTATTTTATTTTGACGTATATGTTAAAGTCCACAAGACACTGATGTTTTGTATGTCAATGTCATTATACCTACCTCCAATTTTACTTTTTCCAGTATTCATTGCTTTCCTGTTTCCATCTGGGATCATTTACCTTTTAACTGAAGAACTCCCTTTAGAATTTTGTTTAGTGCACATCTTCTGGTGACAAATATTCTGCTTGTTTTTGTTTTTCTGAAGATGTTTTTATTTTGCCTTCATTTTTACAGGATATTTTTACTGGGAATAGAATTCTAGATTGGTATTTTCTTTCAGCAGTTTAAAGATGTCATTCCATTGTGTTCTGGATTCCATAATTTTATTGAGAGGTCAACTATTATTAGTCTCTTTTTTATTGAGATGGAGTCTTGCTCTGTTGCCCAGGCTGGAGTTTAGTGGTGTGACCTCAGCTCACTGCAACCTCCGCCTCCCGAGTTCAAGCGATTCTCCTACCTCAGCATTCGAGTAGCTGGGATTACAGGTGTGTGCCACCACATCCATCTAATTTTTGTATTTTTAGTAGAAAAGGGGTTTCAACATGTTGGCCAGGCTGGTTTCGAACTCTTGACCTCAAGTGATCCTCCCAACTTGGCCTCCGAAAGTGCTCAGATTACAGGCATGAGTCACCGCACCCAGCCTTATTAGTCTTATTATTGCTTTTTTAAAAGTAATGTGTCTACTTTCTCTGACTGCTGTTAAGATTGTCTGTTTTCAGCAGTTTTACTATGGTGTTACAAGATGTAGTTTTCTTTGTCTTTATCCTTCTTGAGGTTCACAGAGCTTCTCGAATCTATGGGTTGATACATTTTCATCAGTTCTAGAGAATCCTATCCATTATTTTATCGAATATTACTTCTGCCCCATTCTATTTCTCCCCTTTAGGGCCCCAGTATAAAAAATATATTTGATCTTTTGACTGTATACAACATGTTTTCAAACCTATTTTCTATGTTTTTCTTTTTCCCCCCCTTTGTCCTTCTGTGCATCAGTTTTGTATTGACCTTTTTTCCAGTTCATTAATCCTATCTCCTGCTGTTTTCAATATGTTTTTAAACCCATCAACTCCATTTCAGACACTGTGGTTAATTTCAGGTTTGTTTTTCGATTCTAAGTTACTATTTGATTTTTTTTTACATATTTCAGTTTTTTGATGAGTTCCTAAATTGTCTAATTTTTTCCCATATTTTTCTCTAGTTTTTGAAGTTCTTAATCACAGTTATTTAAAAGTCTTTGCTAACTCTATTATCTGAGTTACCTGTGGGTCTGCTTTTATTGAATGCCAGACATTGTGCAAAAAAACTGTGAAGATTCATGATTTTTTTTCCAACACAGAGTGTGCTCTGCTAGTCAAATAGAGTGTGAAGATGACCACCTTAATGTAATCAGGGCCTGTGCTTAGTCGAGGCTGGCGTGCAGTTTTATTAGACCCAAACGGTATCTGCTTTATCTTTGTTTATAGTACATAGCCCTCTTCTACCATGTTTTTCTTAGCACAGAGAGACTATAGGAAATTGCACCTTGCTTTTCAGTATTTTTGATTCACCGTTTTAGCCTATTGCTCCTGGGAGACTCAGACTTTGGCAAACACCTTGAACAAGAAACTCGCTGTCTCTAAAGCCCTTCAGATCTGCAATTATGTTACATCTGCTGTATGCAACCACCAAACTACTACTGGTTCTTCTGTCATGAACAGTAACGTATAAGGGATCAAGTCTGAATCCTCAGGCTTTAGTCACATCCAAATCAACAAGTGATCCAGGGAGAAGAGAGGTTGTAAATCATCGGTGTTAGTTAACAACTTCAGTCTTTTTGCTCCTAGGCTGTTCTTTGGGATCTCCTTCCTCTGTCAGGCTGTTGTCTTCTCAACACTAAGAAAAGAAAATTACACTAGGTTTTTTCAGAAATTTAGCTCTTTAGCCTCCTGCCCAACAAAGATGAAAACTTTGGCTCTTATTTGAGGGGGAAACTAGTTGCATGTTGAGGTCCCTTAAGTCTCTAGTTTTGTCACTCCAGCACTGTGCAACCACAAAAAACTTTGTCCTCCAGCAGTGCTCCTCTGCCTGTGCAAAGCCCAAATTCTCAACCTCTAACCAATACTCCAGGAGAAAAATGACTACAGATACTCAGCCCACTTCTGAAGTCTCATGATTTCTGCAGCTCTCTTATACTTTCTCAATGATAAGTTTTTATTTTATCCAGCTCTTCTGATTCTCGGTGAGATATTCTCGAAGCAGAAATCTCTACTTCTTCATTTTCTGATGGCACTCTTACAACGTCCTATCTTTTCCCTACCCTCAAGTCCATCATCTACAGAAGTGTGAAAGTATTCTCCCTAACCCCAAACCTGATCTTGTGGGTTATCAGCATAAAAATTTTAAATAGTTCCTCACAGCCTCAGCAGTGGTTTTGCAGAGGGACCTACAGAAAAAAGAAGGGAGATGCTAATGGTTTAGCCTTTGGATCCTACACTTTTAACTTCAAACAGTGAAGCTCATTTTTATCTGATATGTATTTCAGGACCCTTTGGGTTCTCAGGTTTTTTCCCCTTGTTTAAATCATGGACCCACAGAATAAAGTACCAAGTCCTCAAGACTCTTGCGGTTTTAGCTTGCATCTCTAGTCTTATCTGCCATTCCTGCCTCCTACCAAACTGCCTGCAGTTCCCATTGGATCCCAACGTCTCCCAGCTTCCAGTATAAAATAGTGCTTCTCATTCTCAGATTTTGGTCAAATTGTTCATTCTGCTTAAAATGCCCTCTTTCCCCAGCCTTTAAATCTCTAATTTTTATGTCACTCATTTTCTTAGCTGTTGGGGAAATAATGGTTCTCATCAATGTTACCATAATATCCAATGTGCATCTTTATACTCACTGGGATCTATGGTGTCTGGCACACAAGTACTTAAATATTTGTTCACTAAAAAAATGAATGAACTAGGCTTTGGAAGATACTTAGGGTTCTAATTGCTATATTTAAGTGGGCAAGGCATTAATGAAAACAGAATCCAGACAAAGACAACAAAGTAGAAATAAGTGAGAATGGCATTGGCAGTCTGTGTGCAATGAATGAGAGAAAAGATTAGGTGGAGAAGACAGATCTGCTGGATATGAAACCTTGGTTCGATAGCAAGTAAGAAGTATGTTAAGTTTTTAACCAGCCAAATGATATAATGAAAGCATTTGCTTGAGGATATTTACTTAGCAGGGCATGCAGTTGGTATGGGAATAGCCTATCAAGGTAGAATCCTTAAAAGTCATTCTTGTGTTCTATGTACTTAACCAGTCAATGGAATCCTGCCAATTAGACTTAGAAAGGCCTTTGGAGTATGAGCCATGGCACCATATTAGTTCAGAATCAGCCCCTTTCCAGGATTATGGCAATAGCCTCCTCACACCCATCATTCTCTGTGCTCCTACTAAAGGGATTTTTATAAAAACAAGTTTAGTTGTGCCTGTAACCTACCTAAAAAGTTGTTTGGCTATATTTTGCTAACAAAGTTAAATTATACATAGTCCTTTACAACCCAACCCCACTCAACCTTAAAGAGGTTTGTTTCATATCACTCCTTTTCACATATATTTTGTTTTCATATGTACATCATGCCCTCATGAATATCTGTGATTTGCACATACTGTCCCCCTTTTCTGGAAGGCATCTCTACCTTTCCCCACTCGAAAAAACAGTTCAAATGTTACATAGTCTATAAAGCCATCACCTAATCTCCCAGGTAGATTTAAATGGATGATCAGGCCTTAATCATATTTGTATGTTTTACTTATTTATTTATTTAATAGAGACAGGGGTCTTACTGTGTTGCCTAGGCTGATCTCGAACTCCTGGGCTCAAGAATCCTCTTGCCATGAGCCACTGCACCCACCCATATGTATATATTTTAGAGCTTAGCACAGTGTCTAGGACAGTATTGGCCTCTCCTAGGAATTGAGTTTTTAAAATATTATTACCAAAAGATGAATACTACTATTGTGTTTTACAAGAAGACTAAGATAATATATAAATTAAAAAATGAGTACCACCCATGCACTCCTGCAATACTCAGATACAACCACTATTTAACCAAATTTTGTGTGTACTATTCTGTATTCTTATTTATGCATGCACACTCATGTATATGTGTATGTGTATGTTTGTTCTTTAAATCCAAACCTACTATGTTTTTGGGTGATCAAATACTTATTACTTATTTTATTAAGAGAAAGGGCCACGTTATGTTGCCCAAGCTAGATTCAAACTTCTGGGCTCAAGTAATCCTCCTGCTTCAGCCTCCCAAGTAACTGGGACTACAGGGGTGTGCCACTGCCCTGGCTTAAGATATTATTTTAATAAGCCACTCAGTTAAATAAAAAAGTATTTATGGGGATTGGAAAGAAATAATAGAATGTGAGCATGTATTTTTTTTTTCAACCACACACAGCAATCCAATGAGCAGGTGTTTAAGAAAACTACAGCTTCATGACTGATTTGCCTGTACTGTGTCTACATAGAGTCATGTATAATTTCAAAGCTGCAAACTGTGGATTCAGAGGTGGCAATTTTTGTTAGTAAGATGCTAACGAAGAAGATATTCTTCCTATTCTTTATATATCTGAATACTAGTTTTCATAGCTGTACAGTGGAAATCATAGCATCTTATTTATGAAAGGATTAGTGATAATGTATGTAAAATACTTGGCATCTAGTTGAGCAATAAATTATATTATTATGATTTGTATTGATCAGGTACTTTATTATGATGAGAGGGCAGACACATTAGGATATATCGTCTTATTAATAGCATTATTCCTTCAATACAATCATTCTGGATTTCTTCCAATCTTTAAGTCAGCTTTCAGTGATATGAAGTCAGCTTTCAGTAACATTCAGTAATATGAATTGCGGTTTTATTCATTTGCATAAAATTATAGCTGTTCTTTTTGCTTGTCCTACCTCCTGCTGACTCATAGAATCAGCTTTAAAATAGACAAGCTACATTTATTTTTTGTAACGCTGCTACAGCAATGGCTTAAAATAATTCTGATATGCCTTTAATAATTAAGGCTGCATCCAGACTTTGTTCTAATTGAGAAATAATTCACAGATAATAATAACTTTGGATAGCTGGGAACTATTAATATGCAAAAGGTCTTTCTTATAATTTCTCTATTTCTCTTTCCCTTCCTTCTTTTTGTATATTGATTTTAAAGGCAAACTCCAGTGGTATAAAAATAGACTCTATGTCAATAAAAATGGTTTGAAAGAAAAAAATTATGCAACTAGTTTTCCATACATAATTTATTAAAATCTTGATTCACAGAAAAAATAAGCCAGGAGATATTCAAGGTGTAAAATTTTTTCTCATCTTGATTCACAGAAAAAATAAGCTAGTAGGTATTCAAGGTGTAAAATTGTTTTCTCATATTGCTGCAATGCACTGTTATACTTTTATTCTTTTTGTGTCTTTATTCTTTGTTCCCCCAATCACATTGTAAGGTCTGTGGGGACAGGATCAATGTCTTATTGTTTTTGTGCCCCTTTCAAGTGCTTATCACAGTGCTATGTAACTGCTGATGGGGAAATTGTCTTTAAATGTGGTGTTTATAGTATGATCTTATTGCCAGAAATATTATACTTACATGTTCAGAATCATATCTATATGTCCTGCTAAAACCTATTAGGTTATTGCTCCTATTGTAGCTAAATTATTTATCTAATTACAAAAGCAAGGCTTCTTTCTCTTAGCAACATTTTTTCTTCATCTGAGTGATATCTGTGCATCTAACTCTATTATCCAGCAGGGAATTATCCAGGTTTCTGGCTGCTCCCGCTGTTTATTGGTGGTACTGTTTGCTTTACCAGTGTGCAAATATCAATGAACCATAATCATTACTTTCATATGTGTATTCTAGAATTTTACATGGTTCCCATCTCCACATATAACTGTTCATTCTATTGGCAAATGACACTTCTAACAGGTAGTTGTTCTCGATGGGGCTAAACTTGTATATAAATAATTTGTGCAGATAGTAACCTTTTCACATTATCCATCTCTCTATGTATCTATATGTGTCTGTCTTTCTATCATCTATTCTATCTATCTATCTATCTATCTATCTATCTATCTATCTATCTATCTCTATCATCAGTTCATCCACCCATTCATCTATCTCTTCATCCATTATACTCAATGTACTGTGCTAGGTACAATAGGGATTAAAGAAGGCATAAGATTTAGTCTTTTCCTAATGCAACTTACCATCTATTGAGGAAAAAAAATGTGTATACATAGAGAAAAAGATCAGAAAAAGTGTGTAATATGAGCTCACACACTATAGATGATCCAAGAAAGATATTTTGGGCTGGAATGATGTGGTATGTTCACTGAGTCTGAGAGTGATCTGATATAAACAAAAAGCACAGGACAATGAATTGCAAGACTAGGTTTTTACCTACACAACTTACTATTGGAACATTATGAGTTGGGCTTTCTGAACTTCATTTCTCTCATCTGGAAATTAGGAATAATGATCATGACAATACCTTCTCTACCTTTTCTTTGATTTGTGAATCGTACAATCAAATAAAATTATATAAAAATTTCTGAGAATGTTAAAGTGCAATCCAACTTAAGGATGTGTTGTTTTAATTTTTCGTCAACTACCACAATGTTTCTGCTCAAATATTAATAATTTAAGAAATATTAAAAGCTCAATAGGAAGAGAGGAGCAATGCTGGTTATGTAATATGTGTGTTTGCATGTTAATAGGAAAAAAAAAACTTCAAGTTGGTAGCGTGAAATCTGCCATGGTGAGAATATTTACACCATAGAACTCAGCAAACACTACAAATTGGGGCTTTCTTTTTCAGAGAGCTATTTACCAGCATATTACTGGCCTGAACAAAAGCAACAGCAATGGGACTGGAAAGGAGGAAATACATACTAGAGGGATGAATGAGGTAGAATCAGCAGTTCTCACCATCAGTTGGTTAATGGGGGTGGCATGTCAATGGAGAGATTCTAAAATGATTTATCAAGTTGTTGGGTTGGATGATTAAAGGGGAAAACTTGTGCCTCTTAACAAGAGAAGGACTTCAAGATGGGGGAAAGATAGTGTATTTTGTTCAGGGAATGTTGAAAGCGAAGTACTTGTGGGACATGATGGTGAAGATGTCCAGAAGACAGTGGTTATATGGATATGTAACTCAAAGGAGAGGTCTGGATTCAATATGGCAGTCATGAGGCTGTAACTAATAGGAGTCACGGGAGTGAATGAACTTCACAACAAATGGGCCCTGGGAAAGGCTGCAGTTAAGTCTTCATGCTTTACAAAGTAACTATAAACCATGTCTTTTTGTTCAAAGACAGTTTGAATACGTGGGTAATGTTTCTTTGTAAATTCTGCTTTTAGAAGTAAAATTATCACTCCAATGTGAGTTTTAAGGAAGATTGGTATCTGATGAAAAATGTTATGGATTTGATTTGTAAGGTCTTTACAGCAAAAGTTATGAAAATGAAATTTGAAAACAACAAAAATTTCTTTAATATCCAAAAGAAGTTTATGTCAAACAGTTGAAAGAACGAAAATATTCTAGAACAAAGAGGGAAACAAATTATTTTCGAAATCAACTTAAATATAACTTCTATCTTAGCCCCATGTTGTAATTACTTACTACTGTGCCTTACCTTTGGGGCTGGTAGGGGCTGGGGCACAACGCTGTGTCTTTTATTTATGTTTAGGGCGTTGTACATAGTATATACTAAGGAAAAAATACTTGTTTATTCCATGCCAGAATGGGAGGTTTGAACAGATAACCTGGAAGGTCCCTTTCAATCTTTAGAGTATATGAAAAGGGAAGTGGTTATTACTTACCGCTTAAAAGAAGTAAGCTTAGTCCTACTTCCAGAGAGCCAATATTTTCATAGTTACAGAAAGGTAATAGTCCGTCAGCTCAATATTACACTGGTAAGAATTTTCTAACAATTACGGCTAACAGAAGAAAGACTGTCTCAGGAGGTGGTTAGCTTGGAAACAACTAGTATTTAAGGGCTGGAGGGGCCCTTAGAAATCGTTAGGTCTTTCTAATCTTTTTCATGCCATTGCCTACACAGAAAATGGTATTTCTATAACACAAATAAAATCGTACAGCAATACTTGTCATATGTTCTCAGGGCTTTGGTGGGGAAACTGATTTAGTCTAACATCTTCGTTTGCAGAGGGGGAAACTGAATCTTTGAATCTTACCGAGGGAATGCAATATTCTCAAGTCAAGACGTTAATCGAACTAGAACTTATACTAGAGACTGTGGACAACTAGCTAATTTCCTCTGCTCAAATTAAGCAGGTTGGAGGTCAGACTGGAAGACTGCAGTAAACGGTAGAAGAAACAATCTAGAGCCATGTTACTTTAAATTTGGTCCCAAGACCACGGACATTATAACTTGTTAAACTCTGGAGAACTCGCTAAAATGCAGACTCATAGGCCCCACACGGAATTAAGCTCTGCGGTAAGGCCTTGGAATCTGCATTTTTAAGTTTGCGAATCCCCTGCTCTCCCGGTACTACTTTTGAACTCCGAGCTGCAGCCCTGGCTTGAACTGAGAGGCTCGGCTGGGCGCGCAGCACCCGCCGACCGGACCTCGGGGTCCTGGATGCAGGACCGTCTGTTACGTACAGCCCTTGTGGCCGTCACGGGCGGACAACGGTCAACGCCAGGCCGAGCTGAGGTCGCCGCGGTCCCTCCATCACCTTCCTGGCCCGGAATGGGAACCCACTGCTGCGGGCCGCTGGGGCCAGAGGCGGCTCAGCAGCACCCCCTCGAAGCCTGAGCTCTCCCCAGGCTAGCTGCTTGCGGTTTCCCTTCATCTCCGTGGATCCTCTTCCGCCACCCATCGTGAACGTTCTCCGACGCCTGCGCCAATTCTGCCCTGCCCCGCCCCCGGTCTTCCGACCGGATGTTAACAACTTTCCCATAGTTCCTCGCGAATGGCGGGCCTGATAGCGAACTCCAGAGGGTAGCACGCGGGTTCGAATTGTCATTGCTGGGGTTGTTCTGTCGTGCCAGGAGGCTCTCTGAAATTGGGGCCCGGTGTCTGCCTCGTCCGCTAGTGCGATGGCGTTTCTCCGAAGCATGTGGGGCGTGCTGAGTGCCCTGGGAAGGTCTGGAGCGGAGCTGTGCACCGGCTGTGGAAGTCGACTGCGCTCCCCCTTCAGGTAGGCCGGCTCACCTGTGCTCTAAGGGGCGGCAGGGCCCAGGACGTCCAGGGGCTGGAATGTAGACCCTGTCCTCCACTTTCTGCCCCTCCTAGGAGTTCAGAGCCAGCCTGGTTCTCTGATTAAAACCTCGACCTTGCTAAGGGGACGGTGGCTTTGAGACCAGGCCTTACTCCCTTAGTACCCTGTATCTTGTTTCCTGCTACCCACCACTCCCTCTTCCCATCCCTTCCCACTGTCCAGCTTTGGACCAGTTCCACCTCCTCTGCGAATTCCCGCCGAGTCTCCGGCGATCATCTATGCATTGAGGAGGCGGGGCCCGGGAGCTTGAGTGTAGACGCTTTCCTCCGGTCCCTGCCCTTCCTAGGAGATAAGAGCTTTGAGACTTCAGTCCCGCAGACGCTCTCCTCCGGTTAGGGCGGGGTTTTAATAAGTCTCTAGCATTCTTGTTGAAGGTGTTAGATACAGAGTATCTTGATGACATCTCTTATTTGGGATCTATGTTCGTATACATGTGAATATTGACAGTTAAACATCTGACATTGGTTATTTTCTTTTTATTTACATGTAGTTTTGTTTATTCACCAAAATGGTTTTCATCTGTCATGACACGTTATCCAAAGAAACCTAAAAGTTCTTACATTCGATTTTCTCAAGAACAACTACCCGTATTTAGAGCTCAGAACCCAGGTAAGGAGTTTTGGGGCATGTACCCTTTTCTCACGTAATAAAAATGCCACTAAATAAAAAATTTTCTCACGTAATAAAAATGCAGTTTTAATAGCAATGTTGAATTGCAGTACTAAAGCATTCAGTGACTGCAGGAACAATCATTTGATGTCTGTAAAATAGGAAGTTCTGTTTTACACCAAATAGAAATGCTTTAAACATAAATTAGAACTAATACAAGGTATTTTTAAAATAACATATAGTGTAGAAACTACCCTAGGAAGAGGATAAAACTGAATTTGGGGCCTAGTTGCCTTTGGTCTAGAGGACCACTGGTGAATTATTTTCTCTTGCTTAGCTCCTCCTTTTTCTGCCTCAGGGAATTGTTAATAAAGTTGCAGCCTCTGTGGAAGCATCCATAAACTATAAAGCTCTATGCAAATTACTGCTAATTTCGAGAGCTTTCAAGATAAGAAAGGATAAACCTTTCCATCCTAGGAGTTCAGAGCCACCCTGGTTCTTTGATTCAGACCTCTACCTTGCCAAGGGGTTGGTGGGTTGTAAAGGTTAAATCCTTTATTGTCTTGGGTTCCAAGAAAACATTTCCAGGTAGGATGTTTACTGACTCCCTAGAAAGCCTTTGGGGCTCTTATTTTAAGTTATAGTGTAAAGATAATAGCCAATTTTTTCTTTTGATTTCTAAGGCATCACAGGGCACTTGTGAAAATCTAACGAACTGTAATAAAACTGCTCACATTAGGCTGGATGAGGTGGTTCACACCTATAATCCCAGCACTTTGGGAGGTCAAGGTGGGTGGATTGCTTGAGCCCAGGAGTTTAAGACCAGCCTGGGAAACATGGAAATCCTGTCTGTACCAAAAATACAAAAAATTACCTGGGTGTGGGGGCGCAGTGCCTGTAGTTCCAGCTACTTGGGAGGCTGTGGTGGTAGGATCACTGGATCCCGGGAAGTTGAGGCTGCAGTGAGCAATGATTGCTCCACTGCACTCCAGTCTGCGTGACAGCGAGATCCTGTTAATAATAATAATAATTTTTTTAAACAGCTCACATTATAGCTAAGGAGCTAGTTTCAGAGACATGCTTAAGTACCCACATCTTTTAAATGTAAGAGTTGGTACTAACAGGTATTTTTAAACATCAATTGCTACAAAATTAGCTGGGCATGGTGGGGCATGCCTGTAATCCCAGCTACTCAGGAGGCTGAGGCAGGAGAATCGCTTGAACCTGGGAGGTGGAGGTTGTGGTGAGCCAGATTGCGCCATTGCACTCCAGCCTGGACAACAGGAGTGAAACTCTGTCTCAAAAACAAACAAACAACAACAAAAATCAATTGCACGCCATCATTCCGTTTAAGATGAAGAAGGAAGTGGAGAATAACAGGTTGAATTTCAAATAGCTTGTTTCCAAATGGTATTTCTGTTATTGAAATATGAGGCTGTGTTATATGAATCAAGACTGTATTTTGTTGTTAGCTTTTATAAATTTAGTAATTCCTCAAAGACCTGAAAAAGTGTTTTTGATTGAAATATGGAAGTAAAAAACTTGAAGCAATTGATCATCCATGTTCTTTAACTAGTAATCAGCCTTGTGCAATGGCTCATGCCTGTAATCCCAACACTTTGGGAAGCTGAGGCAGGCAGATTGCTTGAGCTTGGGAGTTTGAGACTAGGCTGGGCAACATAGTGAAACACCGTCTGTCTAAAAAATACAAAAATTAGCTGGACATGATGGCGTCTACCTGTAGTCCCACGTACTTGGGAAGCTGAGGCAGGAGAATCAATTGAGCATAGGAGGAGGAGGTTGCATTGAGACGAGATTGTGCTACCGGGCTCCAGCCTGGGTGACAGAGCCAGACCCTGTTTCCAAAAAAAAAAAAAAAAAAAAAAAAAGCTAGTAATCAAACTGTAGACTGTTTCTCGTGGTATATGATATACTCCTTAGCAGTTAGAGAACAGACTTTTAATAATGTTGGATAAATTACTTACCATATTTAAATTACTTAAATAAGGGAAAGTTAAATCATTGTATAATGTGTGGCATGGATTGTGCTTTCTTGGAAATCTTTAGAAATTAATCCTGAGATTGTGCTTTCCTGGAAATCTTTAAAAATTAATCCTGAGATGTAAAATTGTGGCATCTTTTTTCATTTTATTTCATTCCATAGATGTAAAACCTAAAGAACTTATTAGAAGAATCGCCGAGCGTTGGAGGGAACTTCCTGATTCAGAGAAAAAAGTGAGCACATAAATTTTCAACATTGCTGACCAGTTATTCAGCAGTTAGGAGCAATTGTCATGTTATTTAAAGGACCAGATGAATCAGACCTTTAAAAAATAATCTGTTGACTAGTGTGATATCTTCCAGGAAGAAAAAATTAAAAAAATAATAATCTGTTATCTACAAAGAAACTTTATATCTTCTGATCTACATAAATAATGAGAATATGGATGTATGGGGTGGAAGTGAAGAAGTGGCAGCAGTTTGAAAATGGAGGCTGATTACTAAACTCTCACCTTGATTAGTATATATAAGGAAAATGCATGTTTTAATCCAGATACGTCTCATCCCAGAGCACATTTTCCACCTGGTGATAAAATCTGTCTACTTGAGGTCACGCAGTTGCCTTTCCCTGGCATGTGCTATGTTGAATTTGCCAGCAATGGTTTGTTGACTTAATTTGGGTTTTTTATTTATAGATATATGAAGATGCTTATAGGGCAGACTGGGTGGTATACAAAGAAGAGGTGAACAGAATTAAAGAACAGCTAACTCCATGTCAGCTTGAGTCTTTGAAAAAAGAAATGATACACAGAAATATAAGAAGGAAACTTGTGTTAAAAAAGAGAGTAAGTGTCATTGAAATACTTTTTTTGTTATGGTAAATATTTGAGATTTATATAACTATGAATATAGATAGTTTTCTCTTAATAATAATAGCCAAATACAATATGGTAGAATGTTATTAGGTATTCTTCAGTTAGGCAAAAGTGGGATAGTTCTCTTCTGAAAAGTGAAATAGCCACTAGGACCACTTGTCATTGAGTCTGTTTGGAAATCCTTTTTGCTGCTTTCAGAGGTATCCACATTTAAGGTGTACAGTTAGTAGAACGGTAATGAAAACTACAGGAACAGAGAATAAAAGTTGGAATTGTATTGATTATAACCAAATATTTGCTTCTGAGTCTTCTCTAGAATAACCTATTAATTTGAATTGTTCTATAGATTATGGTGAGTTTGATATGGAATATTGCCAAGTATTCATTAATTCATTAACACATCAGACTGCATTAATTCACTAACACATCAGAAAAGTGCCAATTTGTCTAATCAAGTAAGTGCCTTTAGGATGGAATTCTTTTTCTTCAAAGGAATAACTATTAAAAACCTCACATGGTTCCAAATTTGTAGTTCCTAGCTTAATGTATTAATTCACATAAATGTCATCATTTGAAAGTTATACATTTATTTCATAGAGCCAGTATTGTGAAGTGGTCAGTTTGCTAGTCATGTGTCTACACTATTACAAAATGATCATCAGAGTTAAAACTATTTCTTTAAAAGACGATTACAGCTTTGAATGTGAGGTTCTAATACATCTTTCCCTTACCCTAATGTTTTAAGCTCTCCTAGTAATAGGGTTAAGGACCTGCCCAGTTCCAAGTCCATGAAGCTGCTGCTTTAGGGTGGCTGATCTAATTAGTAAAAGGGAGCCAGAAGAGTTACTAAGAGTGAAAAATAAGATTACCTACATAAGGATGGTATTTGGAAGAGTGATTACTAAAGTATGTTCTCCCTCTTTCATTCTTCCTTCCTCCTTAATGCACCCAGCCTGTGCTAAGACTAGAGAGGACCAGACATGACAGTTGGGCATTTATAAAGGTTCCCTTTCCAGTCTCTCTTTTGTAATTTTTCTTCCTGTTAAAGACTTCCAGTACCAACTAGTTCAGAGATCAGGCGAGAAGTGTGGGGACTAGGAAGTTACAACTAAAACCCTTTGGAGAGAAATCCCTAGTGATAGCTCTAGAAACAAAGAGTGAAATAGTTAAGTTGTAAAGTGCTTAAAGTCTATAGTAGTTTCAATACTTAGTGACTGAGAGATTCAGGAAGAAGAAACTAAATCAGAGGATTCCTACTTATGAATAAAAGTTGGAATTGTTATGGATTATAACCAAATTACAGAATTTTGTAAATTATAGGTACTACTTACTATCCAAATTCAGAAACTAAGTATGATAATGCAATATCACTCCGTGAACTCAGGAACTAAGCTGATAGTAAGGGATACCTGTATTCTTTTCCATAGTTTCTTCCCTTTTGGTAACTAGTAAAATTGAATTTAACACAGCTGTGGAGCTTTAAAGGTAGAGACATTCAGGAAATGGAATGAGATGAAAGATTATTAAACAATAGTCCAGTGTTCGTGGGTTGTGGTAGAAGCATGCAGTGATTTGGTCAAGGGGGCGTAGTGCCTTGCAAGGATGAACCTGAGATTGTTTTATCTTTTAAAAAGGTTTTGTATGTATATATTCACTTATTTAGTTCATGGATATCATGAGAATAATAGGTAAAGGAAATGGTTTTGTATGGAAAATAACTCATGAAATCTAATATAATTTTTAAAACATTGCTGTCAAAAAATTCTGACCCCAAGATGTAATAATTACCCTATATAAGAATCATAACATTCACTTTAGGGGACATTCTGTAATGTTGTAGTAGTGAGTAAAGTTTCTTTAGGTAAAATTAAGTTTCATGGAGGTTAACACTATTCCTGACCCTCCACTTTTTTTTTTTCAGGAGTTAGCACTGCTTGGAAAACCAAAAAAACCTCGTACAGCTTACAACATTTATGTAGCTGAAAGCTTCCTAGAAGCTAAGGATGGTACACCACAGGTAAAGCTGAAATACATTTTTGTTTAATTTTAAAAATATTTAGACAGGAAAAATATAGGGTGCTGTGTGTCAGTTGTTGAAGAAAAGTAGTGAATTACAGACATTAAACTCTTTTGATAAGGCACTCTCTAACGAAAAATCTTTTTCTTACCACATACAATCAGTTTGGGTATGTAGTTGCCAATACATACTTACATACATAGCCAACTTTTTAAATTTAAATACTTAACAGTTTTAAAATATATAGGGATGTTAAAGTTCTTCTGGATGTTTTTCTGGTCCAGCAGTTCTTAACTGTTTTACAATCACTACAAAGAATGAGAATAGAGCTGCAATATTTTCTATGGGGAATTGATTGTAACCTATTGCTTCATGTTATATCTTTTAATAAAATTTTGGTTATGCCCATGGGGATGTGTTATACATGTGAATGTCATCATATCAGTGTGTCAAAGAAAAAAGGAAGCTTGTCAATCCCCGCTGTGGCTTAGTCTCACCTAATTTTGGGTTCTTAGAAGCTCCAAGTGGGCAATTGCTTTTTTTCTTGTATCATATGACCTGGTAAAAGAAATGAATGTTCAAATCCTTAACCCATGTTAATATAAAATGAAGTTTTTGGCACTCTGCCTTCGGGATTATTAGATCTGTTGTTAATTTTAGAAATTCTGTTTCCATATCCCTAAGTAACATTCTTATATTGTTGCTTCTTGATTTTTTTCAACTTTAATCATTGTTTATCTTATGTTTTAAGCATTACCTCCACTGTTTAAGATAGACATTTAACTGTCATCCCAGTGTTCTCATGTTTCCATTCTCCCACCTCCCAATATAGTTATATTGTATGTTTATATTAGGTTGGTGCAAAAGTAATTGTGATCTTTGTCATTAAAAGTAATGGCAAACATAGCAGTTACTTTTGCACCATCCTAATATTACGATTATGATTATGTAAGCCCTGTTCACAGCTGAACTATGTCATATGCTATGATTATTTTTTCTTTCTTACAAAACTTATTTTCTCTGAAGTTGATTATGTCTCTTGGTTTGTTCACTTAGGGTTTTTTTTTTTTTTGTACTTACCAGTAATTCACCCTCAAACTCCTCAATATTCACCAGCTTTTAGTAAATTTAGGAAGTATTTTTCCTTCAGTTTTACTCTGAAAACTGGGGTTTGTTCCAGTTTGGCTGTTGCTTTCTAGTCCTAGTATACAGCTAACATCTTGGGATCTCCCTTATTATCCTTGTGGTGCTGCTTTTGCTTCTGTTGTTAACTTTTGTGGTTTACTCTGATTCCTGTATAGCATCTTCCCCAGTAAGGGTGCATGGGAGATTAAGTTTTTGAGTTTTGCATGTCTGAAAATGTTCTCACGTTCATTTGTTAGACTGGGCATAGAATTTTAGTTTGGAAAACATGTTCCTTCAAAATGTAAAAATTCCTTTTCTACTACCTTATTGTACTGCTTTTGATAAATTTAAAACTGTTTTGATTATTGGGCCTTTGAATGTTATCTGGCACTTTTTTTTCTCTCCTTTAGAACCCTTTTACTTGTATATGCATCTTCTGAGCTGGTCCTCTGATTTTCTTATTTTTTCTGTAATGTTTTCCTTTAGCCTTCTTTGCTTTTTTTTTTTTTTTTCCTTTCCTGAACTACTGTATACATTTTAACTTAATCACTCCACTTTTAGCATGGTACCATTTCCCTCAACTGTACCTGGTTTTTACAGAGTGGCACTATTTTACTCTCTGGAGAGGATAAATGTCCTAAAATTTGCCATAGTAGAAATTTAACCTTTTTTTTTTTTTGAGACAGGCAGCCTGTTGCCCAGGCTGTAGTGCAGTGGCACGATCTTGGCTCACTGCAACCTCTGCCTTCCAGGATCAGGCAGTTCCTCCACCTCAGCCTGTCAAGTAGCTGGGTCTATAGTCACCAAGCCTGGCTAATTTTTTTGAATATTTAGTAGAGACAGAGATCTCACCTTTATTACCCCAGGCTGGTCTCGAACTCCTGAGCTCAGGTGATTCACCCACCTCAGCCTCCCAAAGTGCTGGGATTACAGGTGTGAGCCACTGCACCTGACCTAATCTCTTTTTAAACAGTCTTTCAACCAATCTTGTGTTTAACCTTAGCGTCACCTGTTTTACACCTATCTGGTGCTGCCAATTCCTACGATATTTGGGAATTCTGTATTGTAAATCAAGTTGCTTTTAGGTTTTCTCCACTGCCAGTTTTACAGTTAGCTTTCTTTCATCAGTTAAGTCAGTTGCCACTAATGCATCTGCTTTTCAGCTTCCAGAATTTTGTGTTGATAGTGCCCTCTTATGTTGTCTTTGTTCATGTGAATTTATGCCTTAAAAGGGTTTCTTTGTTTAATGGGATTTTAGAGGGAGCAAAAGTCAGCATCTTTGTCTGGGCACTGTGGCTCAGGCCTGTAATCCCAACAATTTGGGAAGCTGGGGTGGGAGGGTTGCTTGATTTCAGGAGTTCAAGACCAGCCTGGGCAACATGGTGAGACCTCATCTTTACAAAAAAGTTTTTTAAAATACTAACCAGGCATGGTGATGCACACCTGTGGTCCCAGCTACTCCAGAAGTTGAGGCAGGAGGATCACTTGAGCCCAGGAGGTCAAGGCTGCAGTGAGTTGTGATCATACTACTACATTCCAGCCTGGGTGACAGAGTGAAACCTTGTCTCAAAAAAAAATTTTCTCTCCCTTTAATTTTATAAATCAAGAGCCAAGCCCAAGGGAGGTAAAATGACCTTTTTCCAGGTCATATCATTAAGTTCAGCTAAGTAGATTTGCTGGATTTGTGCTGTGTTATTCCTATTACTGTATCTAAACATTTAAGCACAAATTTTCAAATAAAACATAGAGCTACAGGGAAGGGATAAAAATAGACTTTGAGGTTAGTTTATGACAACATATAGATTATACCTGAATGTTGATATTTCTGAATCAAAAATAAGTACCTTATTCAATTTGTTTTTGTAAATTTTAACAATTTGGTAGTTTTTGTTTAGAGAGAAAAGATGTTAAGAACTGATGATACTTTGCCTGTAATTCTTGGTATCTGAGTTTTTGTTGTTGGAATGAATAATAAAGGTCCTTAATCACTGAAGTACCTTAACTGCCTTAACTTTAACATACATTGTTTTACAGAAAAAGCTGACGACTGTAGTTGAAAACTGGAAAAATCTGTCTAGTTCTCAAAAGAAAGTGAGTATTGTGGTTGTTAGTCTCAAGTGTCTAGTTAGGATATCTATGAGAGAATATATTAGAGCAAGTCTTGATTAATGTGAAGACAACCTTATATTACTAGTAATACAGGTATTCTAAAATTATTTTCATATTCTCAGAACCAATTTGGCATTTTTCTCTTGGTAATTTTTATCTGCAAATAAAATTGGTATTTGAAACCATAGCATTCATAAGCCTGAGTGTCCACTGTATTGAGTGGCAGTCCTACCCTGCTGCTGCATACCCTACTATCCCTTCCTATACCTCAAAATCTGAACTTGTAACAATTTCAAACAGATAACAGTCTATCTCTTTACATTTTCCTCATCTAACTTTCATCTCATGAAAATATTTCTTCTCCAGCCTCCCTTTATACATGCAGAATGGTAATGTAATTTCTAAAGTATATACAGAAGCATTTCAGAAATTAATTGGTATTTTAAATAATAATTTTATTTTTGTAAATAAATCATTTTAACAGTTATGCTTTTTTTCTCAGATATATGTTCAGCTTGCTGAAGATGATAAAATTCGTTATGATAATGAAATTAAGTCTTGGGAAGAACAGATGATTGAAGTTGGGAGAAAGGATCTTGTACGAAAAGTGAAGTAAACACCAAAAGATGACACAGACGTATTAGAAGTAGATTGAGACGTGTTCACGGTGGATAGGCACAAGAAACCAGTTAGGTCTCAATACCTGAAGCTGTTATAAAATTAGAAATTTCTTTTTCTTCAGCTCATGGACCTCTGCCAGTGTAATACTTGCTTTGGAAAACCCAGATAAAGGTTTATGCAAAATTTATTTTGTATTTAGGAACTACTGAGGATCAGAGTAATCCTTGTAAATGTGAATTATTTTACCTTTGATAAAGATAAATCAGACTATGAAGTTTTTTTAATACAGGATGATGGCTATGTAAAGAGTATACTTGTTTCCTTATGTTATGGAGGCAGGAGTTTCCTTTTCATAATTGTTACAAACTGTAGAAGCCACGGTGTTCTGTGATATAATTGTGCATTTTTCAAAAAGCAGCCTGAACTCATCTAGGTAAATTCCAGTTCCTAGGTATAAGTCATATTATATTCAAAGTTGATGGTTGTACATGTAAATGATTGCTAGTTTTAGTTGCAACTTTTTATAAAAGGGGCTGAGAAATTTATAAACCTTTTTCTCACTGTCTTTTTTGTAAAGTAAAAACTAAGAAATTATGTACTAGATCAATGCATATTATTTTATGTTGCATAGAATCAAAATTTTAATCTTTAATTTTACATTTTCTAATTACATATTTTAAGATGAAACGTTTGTTTTACAGCTTTTTTTTAAAGTAAGGAATTATATTATTTTCTGAATTATTTTCTCTCATGTGAGTATATTGATCCAGAAAGAAAACTTGTATATATTTTAAAATGAGAAATCTTAAAAATGAAAAGTCTCCAAAGTCTCTGGAATTTGAAACACTTTGCATAACATATAAAAACCTGTATAAGAGACAGCCAACTATGGTCTGTGAGCCAAATCCAGCCTGCTGCCTGTTTTTTATTGCCAGTGAGCTAGGAGTTATGTTTATAATTTTTAATTTTTTTCCTTTAATGATACATGAAAATTATTAACATGAATATTCATAAATAAAGTATATTGGAACAAAAATCAAGATCATTCTTTTACTTGTTGTCTATGGCTGCTTTTCTGTTATAGTGACAGAGTAGCTGCCAAAGAAACTATAGTTCACAGAGCCTGATATTTACTATTTACAGAAAAAATTTGCCAACTCATGGTCTGTAATATAGTGTGATATGACTGTTCCAATATATTGAGATGTTGGGATAGTTTTTTCAACTGTTTTCAGATGTTATGGTTTTAGAATCATTGTCACATTTAAGAGGAAATAGGTTATCACTGTGTGGGCCTAACAAATTGTTGTTTCTCAGTGTTAGCAAGGAAAATAATCTAGTTTCAAATTACACTGCAGTATAATGAAAAAGATCCATATAGTGTGAAATGAGAGTCTTTTAAAATTACTTACCATGGCTTAGTAAAATGTACCTTTTCCAATTAGCACATATCACAAAAACCTCACTATTGTTGAAAGCCATCTCTCTTTAGCATTTGTTCATCCTTTCAGGAGAGTCCAGCAAAGGTTTTCAAAATCTACCCCCCCCATTTGCGCAGAATAATTCATCTTTTTTTTTTTTTTTTTTTTTGAGATGGAGTCTCGCTGTTGCCCAGACTGGAGTGCAATGGCGCAATCTTGGCTCCCTGCAACCTCTGCCTTCCTGGTTCAAGTGATTCTCCTGCCTCATCCTCCCAAGTAGCTGCAATTACAGGCATGTGCCCACTATGCCCAGCTAATTTTTTGTATTTTTAGTAGAGACGGGGTTTCATCGTGTTAGCCAGGATGGTCTCGATCTCCTGACCTTGTGATCTGCCCACCTCAGCCCCCCAAAGTGCTGGGATTCCAGGCATGAGCCACCGCGCCTGACCTCATCTTTCATCATCAGTTCACAGGTACAGGATAACTCAATTTATATGCATTTTATATGTTATGCAAAATATTTAGAAATTGTAGACTCTAGATCTCCAGAAAGACTTTGATGTCACAAAAGGATGACTTGTTATATGCTGAGCTTGACAAAGGTAGAAATGGGAGAGAAAAATAATAGTTCATGAGGAAAGATGAGACTTAAATATATAAAGTTGGATGTTTTAGAATAACTTCTCCCTGTGGTTGCTTCTCCCTCTGGGTGTAGACGGGACAGTGTCAGCCATTGGTGAAATAGATATGATGGGTTTGAGGCCAGCAGTTTGGAAGTAGGGGGAAAGAGAAAGAGGTGTGCTAGCGTCTGTCACAGGCTTTCTTAATTAGGTTTTCAGGAGAAAATGCAGTCCTAATTTCCTGTATCATCTAGAATGGTACTAATTATGTACAGTCCTTAGGAGAATGGAGAAAATTGTAATTCAAATCATTGACTCAGTTCTGTTCTGTTCAGATGAGCTCAGAGTGCACAGAGGAGTGTTTGTAATGAGTGAGATAGAGGAGTGAGTTATGCAAACATCTCAGGACAAATGCAGCATTAAAAACATTGCTGTAGTTAACTCTGCAGGGAAATTTCCTCTGAGCTCTTTTAACATTAACTACCTGTACTGTTTTATACTTAACATTCACATCATACCTTCCCAAATATATTGGGAAGTTCAGCGTTAAGTATGTTTCTCAAATACTTCCAACTTAATATAGGGAAGAAAGGTGTAAACAGTGAAAAGAGTTAGAGCAAAACGATTTTATGGTAATTTTATGGTAATTTCAAATTGTATTTGGTTCTCTGTTCCTAAAATAATGTAATTTTTAATATTTTAAATAATAGGATAATCTGTTTTCCGAGCCTTATTTCCCCCCCTGACATCCAGAATACACACTGGATCTAAGCCTTTCTTAAACTTCAAAACATGTGGAAGACTGACATGCCATATACCAAATGCTTTAACAATAGACACAGATTTTCTATTATAAAGAATAAGAGCATCAGTAACCAGTGATTACTCATATAAAGCCTTATTATTTTGTGTGTGTGTGTGTGTGAGGTCTCACTGTGTTGCTCAGGCTGGAGGGCATCCTGTGATCTTGGCTCACTGCAGTCTTGACCTCCTGGGCTCAAGTGATCCTTCTAAATAGTTGGGACTACAATAGGTACACACCACCATGCCTGGCTAATTTTTCTATTTTTTTGTAGAGTTGGGATCTTGCTGTGTTGCCCAGGCTGGTCTCAAACTCCTGGCGTCCAGCAATTCTCTTTTCTTGACCTCCCAAAGTGCTGGGATTCTAGGCGTGAGCCACCATGCTTGGCCGTAAATAAAGCCTTACTATTTTTTTTGGAGACACAGTCTTGTTCTATCCAAGCTGGAATGCAGTGGCATGATCATGGCTCACTGCAGCCTTGAACTTCTGGGCTCAAGAGATCCTCCCATCTCAGCCTTCTGAGTAGCTGGGATTATAGGTGCAAACCATTAGACCTGGCTATTATTTTTTAGACTTTTTAAAATTTGATCCAACAAAGTAGTTGCTATAGGAGCTGAGTGGTAGAAGGAAAGGTGCTGAAGAAATGAAATAAAGCAAGGTGTATACTGTCATGAATAGTCATGCAGTAGTTTTTATACTTTTGTTTTTTGGAGTACCAATACTAGGTTTTATAAAAATAATTAGATGAGGGGAGAGAGGGTTGTGTGTTTATTTTACTTTCTGATCTTTACTTAATACTGTGTACAAATTCAGCATACTATAATTCTGTAACTATGCTATTGCTTTTGGCTAACTCCTTTTTTGGAAACATCTTTTTTTTGTACAGGGTATATGTTATTTTTTTCTAACTGCTCTGAATGTGTATATTTCGATTTCTTAATTAAAAGAATTATAGTAGCATACTAAAGTAGATTTAAAGTAATTAGAACACTTTATTTTTCTGATGTTTTCTGTACCCAAAATTTATCACCACCAGGTTGTGCTAAAACAGCAGGAAATTTTTATATTGTGAGTGACACTACCCATTATAACTTTCCTGACATTTACTATAAGAATATTCTCTCCCTCTTTTCTCCATTCACAGCTACTCTCCCTCCTTCTCTTTATAACATCAAGCTATCACAGACAAATCTGAAAATGTTACAAGCACAGACTATGTTGTATGTTTTGAAATTTTAAAGCAGTAATGTTCCTTTTAAAATTGAACTTCTGGAAAGAATAAGAATATTAATACATTTATTACTTTAAATTTGTAAGGTTTTTCAAACAAAAAGCAAAACCGTACAAAGCTAGTGTCAGTCTCTCACATCATTCACAAATAAAGAACTTTTGATAATTTATTAAATCACTGATAATATTTGATATGAAATACATAAAACATACAACCATTCTCTAATACATTTCAAAATGTTTCACTGGTTAAGGAGCCAGTAAATAAAGTTGACCCTAAACAAGAATTTTAAATAAACTAAACATTTTTTAATCACCGAGCATCATTTATATATTGGTTTCTGATTTACATATGTGATGTCTAAGAAAATCTCTGACTTTATTCTTTTTTGCCGGTATTAATTTAAAATTTATCCCATTTCGTCTCCCCCTTCCCCACAAATCAGGTATGCAGTGGGGAGGATGAAAGGAGTACATAGTTTTGACATGGTGACTTTTTATTATATAGGTTACCGACTGCCAGCCTTCATATTTTTAGAAAGTGCATATTTGATTAGACCCATCTATCAGGTTCTATTTTTTTTTTTAAACTGGAAATTTCGTGCATTAAATGTTGGGTAGGATTAAGTGATGAGACAACGGGTCTAAATTTATTAATCGTTGAAAAGTGTTGAAGTATTACCAACCATCTTACTCATTTCTTTTTTTTTTCCCCTAAGTTACCAGTTAGAACAGGTCATCAGTAGTTGTGTAACTAAGATGAAGAGGAATTTTAGTGTCAGTGGATACTTATTGATGCCAGTAGTTTTTCCAAGCTGGAATTTATACTGTGACTATCAGGCAATATTTAGAGGGGGGTAATGGAGAATTTTTTAAAGTATAGGAATTTTCTCTTAAGGCTGACATAAGTAATATCTAATGTTGTAGAAGGCTAGTATCAAATATTAATTGGACTGAAATAGTTCAGAATATTTTCCCAAAATGATTTCCTCCCACTGTTTTTACTTTTGCAGAGCTTCTACTTACCATTTGTAATAACCTAAATGACAATAAAGTGAAGAAAAAAAGATTTGAAAATGGTGAAACCACCTTCTTCCAAATATCATTCAGGTGACTAAAATGCAAAACCAAGTACAGTAGACAAATAATAGCAACACTAGAAAACAAGAAATAACACCATCAGTAGAGCAGCAATTTCTAGGTATTTTTGAAAGATAGGAGGCACGTAGGGATTGACAGGTGTTTGTTGGTGTCAGTGTGAGCAAACCACATAGTGTGAGTGAAGCAGAAATGGAGAGGTCTCACCAATTATGAGTAGTGAGGGCTAGTAACAAAGGTTAACCCTAAGATGAATGGAGATGGGTGTGGCGGCTGGTTTCTATAGTCTCAGCTACTCAGGAGGCTCAGATGGGAGGATCACTTGACCCAGGAGTTGGATTCAAGCCTGGGCAACATGGCGGGACCCTATCTTGAAAAAAAAAAACCTTAAGGTGGTTGGAGAGAAATTAGGGGGTGCATGGGGGCAGGAAGGGGGTAAGTGTGAGTAGACATAAGGTTTGCTTTTTACTCTCCAGTGAATATTTTACTCAAACTGAGGAAAGTAGAGTGATATGCTAATGTAGGGTAGGTTTTTTTTCAAGCTAGGTGCTGTGACTCTCAACAGTGGCTGAGGAGGATCAACTCTTAATGCATGCAGATACCTGGGCCAGAATCTGGAGGGTGGAACTGGCCTTTTAAAAAAGTTCTTTAGGTTAAAAAATGTGGATGTAGTGTTTGTGGAAGTAGTGCTATAACTCAGAGATTCCTAACTTCCTAAGCTGGCAGTAGTGGCTGACAGTGAATGAATCATGTATGTGTCAATCTTGCACTTGTTACTGTTTGTTATAGCCATCCTAGTGGGTGTGAAGTGTCTCATGATTTTGATGTGTTTACATTCGGACTAAGGATGTTGACCATTTATGTGCTTATTGGCTACTTGTATGTCTGGCAAAATATCTATTCCAGTTCTTTGCCCGTTTTGAAATGGGTTATCTCACTTGTTACAGAGTGTCAGGAGTTCCTTATATATACTAGATCTAAGGCCACTATAGAATAAATTAATTGCAAATATTTTCTCCCATTCCAGGAGTTGTTTTTTCACTTTATTGATGGTATCAGTTGCAGCATAAAAATTTTAACTTTGATGGGGTCCGATTTACTTCATTTTGTTTGTGCTTTTGGTGTCATATAAGAGACCATTGCAAAATTGAAGATTGTGAAGATTTACCCCCTGTATATTCTTCTGTTTTATAGTTTTAGCTCTTACATGTAGGTCTATCCATCTTGAGTAACTTTTTGTATATGATGTGAGATAGGTGTCTAGTTTCATTCTTTCACCTGTGGATATCTGTTTTCCTAGCACCATTTGTTGAAAAGATTATTCTTTCTCTGTTGAATTGTCTTTACACCCTTGTGAAAAATCAATTGACCACAGATCTTTGGGTTTATATATGAAGTCTCAATTCTATTATATTGATTTATATGTTATCTTTATGTCAGTACCAAACTGTCTTGTCTACTGTAATTTGTTACAAGTTTTATAATAGGAAGTATGAGATCTCCAACTTTGCTTTTTTTTTGAAGATTGTTTTAACTGTTCTGGATCTCTTTCATATTCATAAGAATTTTAGGATCAAGTTGTCAATTTCTATAAAGAAACCAGCTGGATTTTGATAGGGTTATGTTGGGTCGGTAGTTAAACTTGGTGCTTTTGTATATTAGCTTCTAGTATTCTGTGTTATCAATGGCACCTTCATATTAACTTGCATATGGCAGATTATAAATTTGTTCTCTACATAATTTTGGAGCATGATTGTGGGTTAACCTACCAGTGAGAGTGGCTACTATGCAGCTAATAGTCTTCTGTATTTGTGGAAAGGCAGGAGAAACAGGGCATTCATTGTCTCATGTCAGGATGGAGAGAATTTGGTTGATTCAAGAGGTATTTAAGAGGTTGAATCCACAGGACTTGATATTTGGTGGAGTGTGAGAGATAAGATAGAGAAATACAGAAAAGATTATGCTTAAGTTTCTTAAGGCAGCCAAGATGGGGAATGTTGAAAAAGGAACTGAATTCCTTCAACTTGATTATTTCTCTACCTAGACCTATAGATTTCTGGTTCCTCTAGGCTATTGTATCCACAGAGCTCAAGAGGTAGGACGAGGCCAGGATTTAGGATGCAGGAAGGAATACAAAAATAATATGTTAAGGCTGGAAGTGTTGTTAGAGTTACTACATTAGGCAGAGCCAAGGCTTTATCTGTATAGAGACAAACATAAGAGCTCTGAGTGCATCCAAAGAAATCAGAGCTTGCATTCAAGGACATCAGTACTACTGGGGACAGAAAGGTGAGGCATCAGTAGTGTAAGTGAAGATAGACAACCTGAGACGTCAGTGTAGGCAGAAGTTAGGCTGGGGTCTCCAGAATCAGATGTTCAACTGACAGCAAGTGTGAAGGAGGACTTTGTCAGGGAGAACTGGGATCAGTTTCCAAAACCAGGAGAGTAAAATAAATATAACGGCATCTACCTGGAGTCTGAAGTTCTCCCAAACTAGTGTTTATCAAAGTAATTTTAAGAATCATCTGTAAAACATGTAAAATGGAAATTCCTGGATCTTTCTCTCAGCAGGTCAAAAAGAAGCTCGTGATTCTGCCACAAATGGGAATGTTGATCATAATTTAAGAAACACTGATGAAACTATAAAAAAGACCAGTTTCATGATGAAATCAGCAGGCTGCTAGGACGTATGTCCCCTTTTGGGGTCTGGGACAAATTTTAATGTATGAATGGAGATTGGGGTTATCTATCTGAGGTAGAGCTGTTACCGAAAAGGGGATCTTGATCCAGACCCCAAGAGAGGCTTGGATCTTGCACAGGAAAGAATTCAAGATGAGTTGCAAAGTGCAGTGAGAAGAGATAGTTTATTGAAAGCTCCATTACAGAGTGGGGTGTCCTCAGGAAACAATCAGAGGAATGCACTGTCTTTAAATTTTTCTTACACAGGAGTCTTCTCTATGTAAAGACTAAGGTGTGTGTACAGGCAGATATGCAGACAGCATGACCAAATTTAGTCCTTTATTGATTTAAAGAACTCCATCCTTGGCCAGGTGCAGTGGCTCATGCCTGTAATTCCAGCACTTTGAGGGGCCTAGATGGGCGAATCATTTGAGGCCAGGAGTTCAAGACCAGCCTGGCCAACATAGTGAAACCCCATCTCTACTACAAAATATAAAAATTAGCCAGGTGTGGTGGCGTACACCTGTAGTCCCAGCTACTCAAGAGGTTGAGGCAGGAGGATCGCTTGAACCGGGAGGCGGAAGTTGCAGTGAGCTGAGATCATGCCATTGCACTCCAGCTTGGGTGACAGAGCAAGACTCCATCTCAAATTAATAAATCAATCCATCCTTGACATCTTAGTGTGTAAGTGCATCAAAGCATTACTATAATTCTTGGAAGCATATATTGTTTATGGGTATTGGGACATCTGGACTTTGTGTTGTAGGAGTTTGTTCTTACAGGTGTCTCAAAGCTGTTTTCTTAGCTGTGAACATCTTAGGACCATGGGTCATGACTGGGAAGTTTAAGATGGAGTTGATTTTAAAATGTGTCACTCTGGCTTTTCTAGGCTTCTGCTTCCCTAATACAGTCACACTAGATAGATCTTTGACGAGTCATATCCTGTCATCTTCTAAATCAGGGTTTCTTGACCTGGTTGTAGGGGAGGGAGGGTAGAGCAGTTTGCTTAAGAACATTTGTCATTATTCTGAGAAATACATGATTGTCATGATTGGGGAGGGTACTACTGGCATCTAGTGGGTAGAGGACAAGGATGCTGCTAAACATACAGCATGTGCAGAGTTCTCTCCACAGCAAAGAATTGTCCAGTCCCAAACGTCAGTTTTGTTGCTGTTGAGAAAACCTGCTCCATATCCTGAACTGACATAGGATCTTGTAATAAAGAGAAGAATAATTGCTTGCCAGATTCAAGAGACATGGCTAAGGTAGTTAGAACTACTCTTTTTCTTTGGAGTTGCTAAAATTAGCAATATCTGCACCACTAATGAAAGAAATACTAAACTTTTTGGAAAGAAGAATTAGGGAGAAGGGTATGCAGTGAGACAGGAAAGCCCCAGGAACTCCCCTGAAGTCTTTTCCATGAATACTGATCCATGACAACAACTGTGTGCATGGTATTAGAAATCCCTGTGGAAAGTGACCAGTAAAGAGAGCTTGTACTTGTGTAACAGTTTAGTTTATAAAGCACTTGTACATTGTTTAGCTTCTTGTTTGCCTTGGGAAGTAACCAGGATTATTAGTTTCCTGTGGCTGCTGTAACAAATAACCAGAAATTTGGTGACTTCAAACAATGTAAATTTATTCTCTAACTGTTCTAAAGGCCGGAAGTAATCCTGGCTCATGCCTGTAATCCTAGCACTTTGGGGGACTGAGGCAAGAGGATCACTCAAGCCGGGGTTTTGAGACCAGCCTGGGCAATATGGTGAGACCTCATTTCTAGTAAAAATTTAGCTAGTAATGATGGTGGTATACACCTGTATTCCCAGCTACTTGGGAGGCTGAGGCGGGAGGATCACTTGAGCCAAGCGGTTTGAGGTTTCCGTAAACTGAGACTGCACCACTGCACTCCAGCCTGGACGACAGAGCTGGACCTTGTCTTAACAAAATAAAAAAAGTAATTTTTAAAAGGCCAGAAGTCAAAAATCAAGTGTCAACAGAACCACAGTCCTTGCGGAGGCTCTAGGGAAGAATCTGTTCTTTGTTTCTTCCAGTTTCTGGTGCTGTCAGCATTCTTTGGCTTGTGATGGCTGCAGGTCCCTCTGCTCCATTTTTATATCTCCTCTTCTCTATGTGTCCCCAAACTCAATCTGCCTTTCTTTCCCAAGAATACGTGTGATTTCATTTAGGGTCCTCCCAGATAATCAGAAAAAAACCCTTCATCTCAAGAAACTAAATCATATCTTTTGCTTTATAATAATACTCATGGACTGCAGGGATTAGGGTGCAAGCATTTCCTTCTTGGGCCTACCATTCGCCTCACTATACAAAACAACGATACACATCTTACAGATTATTTACTGGGTCACATGGCTAATTAATCGTGGAATTTAGCATTGAGCTCAAATCCTGGTTTCATCTTTCATCACTGTAGGGTATATCATAACAAGAAACAAAGATGAGGGGAAAAAAAACAGGCACAAAAAGAGAATAGAGGAGAAATAGGGATGTGGAAAACAAGTTGCAGACTTGAGATTCTGGACAGTAAGCAGAAAAAAAATACTGCTGTGAAAAAGGTCACCAGGTGAGCCCAGACAATTGCCAATTAATTTTTCTTTGTCACCTCAGCTCCAAGTGGTTTAGTGTTCCAGGCCTGGAACTGTCTACGGTTGAAATAATCCCACTTACTTAAAATAATTCATCCAGTGCCTTGCAATTAATGTTTCATCATTGGAAGGCACCATAGTTATTGGCCCCTCTAGCGTTTTTTTAAAGCTTAAGTTCTATAAGGCCTTGTTGGTTTGTATTTTTATACACCTTGCAAATAGTTAAACCTTGCCGGATGACTAACACTCCCAGGTAAATGGTGAACAAAGTGGCTTTCATTTTTTCTGCTCCTTGTCCAACATTGTCCTCCTGAGAGAGACCACTGTCTTTAGGCTAGCTCTTTCACATTAGGGTTGCCTGGGTGAGTTTATTTATTAATTTATTTTGAGTAAGGTCTTGCTCTGTTGCTCAGGCTGGAGTGCAGTGGCACAAAGAAGGCTCACTGCAGCTTCAACTTCCTGGGCTCAAGAGATCCACCTCAGCCTCTCATGTAGCTGGAACTACAGGTGCGTGCCATCCTGCCTAGCTAATTTTTTAAAAATTTTTTGTAGAGATGGGGTCTTGCTATGCTGCCCAAGGCTGGTCTCGAACTTCTGGGCTCAAGCAATCCTTCTGTCTTGGCCTCCCAAAGTGCTGGGATTACAGGCATGAACCACTGTGCCCAGTCTCACCAAAGGAACTTTAAAATAAAACAATGTTCCTGCCCACCTCAGACAATTAAAGAGCCAGAGGGTAGGATCTGAGAAAAGGGGTCCTTAAACGTTTTTACTTTTATTTTTTAATTTTCAAATTCACATTTTAAAATGGATATATAAAATTTTGCATTTAAAGAGACAGGATTGCATTTCTAGCATATTGGAAATACTGACTTAAAAAGATAAAAGTCACATCACTTTTTGAAATGTGTATAGTAAGTTCCAAATACCATAGTTAACATCTTATTGGGAAATTTCCCACCTTTCTATTCCACACCTTCCACAGAATTTTATCCTACTAATGTAATACATTTTCATGCTTGGATATCTTTTATTTATTATCATAACTCTTCTGGAGCAGGAATACCTATATGAATTTGGATTTAACTTTTAAGATTTCCTGTGTCTTCAGGCTTTAAGTACTTAAAATTTCTGGATAGTGTGATCATTGTAATTGTTACTGAATGCACTTGATAAAAGCAACATTAATGTATTATAATTTGGTGGGAGGTATAAAAACCATAAAAACCGAATTTCTACCTATCAGTCAAAGAATAAACTAAATAAGGTGTATTTATATGATGGAATGCTCCACAATAAAAAGTCAGAAACTATTCATATGTACATTAGCATGAATAAATTTCAAAAATGTTGTGCTAAAAGAAGCCAGACATAAAAGAGTATATACTGTCGGATTCCATTTATATTAAAATACTAGAAAATGCAAACCAGTCATTAGTGGCAAAAGCAGACTGTTAATTCCTTGGGACTGGTGTGGAGGGAGTGACACACTGCAAAGCATTGTGAGGAAACTCTTAGGGATGTTGGAGATGTTCTGTAACTTGAGTGTGGTGGTGAGTTCAGAGTGTAACCATTTATCAAAATTTATTGACTTGTACAGTTTGAATGAATATGTCCTATTGTACATACATTACACTTCAATTAAGTTGTATGTTTCAGGTTCTTATAAATATTAAACAGAAAGTGAAATTGCATTGGAAATATGCAGAAGAATAAATCTTTACTCAAAGCAGTAACAGTCTGTCACTCATTCTTGAACCAAACCTATTAGCGCTGCTACAGATTCACTTCCTATTCTCAAGTCTGACCTTAGTTCCTAGTATTCTACCCCTAACTTTCTTCCTCACTTCTGCTGTTTTTCACACACATCAGACCATGTACCCACTTCTGAGACTTTACTCTGGCTTTTCTCTCTTCTTGTAATTCTCTTTCCCCAGAGATCCATAAGTGTCTCTCCCTTATTTTTCCTTTAAGTCTTTTCTCAAATGTCATATTTTCAAAGAGGATCACTCTAAACATCTTTTGACACAGCAACATGTATATCCATGTCCACTCTCCCATCTCTTCTGCCTGGCTCTTTCTTTATTCTGTAGACCTTAACACTTCTAAATACTATATAATTTCCCCATTATGTTTATTATGTATTGCTATTAGGAATTGTATACTCTAGGAGGGCAGAAATCTTTGTTCTCTGTTGTACTCCCGTACCTAGAATTCTGCCTGGCATATACTCAGTAAACACTGAATTGTAAAAATGAGTGAAAGTAGACTTAAAATGAAACACTTTTCATGTTAACATATATGTGAATCAATAAGATCCCTTGTTATACATTTTCAGCACTTCTAGGGACTTCTGTGAGGGTGCCCTGTCTAAAACAAAACCTTCAGAGGCTGATTCAATGTTTTTGAGAGAAAACCAGCAAGTTATAAACACTATAGGATTCCGGAGCACTCATAATTTTCATTTGATGAACTAACTCCAGTGTTAACACAGAGTCTTGCATGTGAAGGAGGGTTTTGTAAGGCTGAGCACTTGCTCTTACTTCCAATGAGAACACCATCCTTAGGGGGAGAAGTAAATTTGATGAAATTAAATTCAGGATGGTTGTACAGATGTGTTGAGTTGCCCAGCTGGAAACAGTACCACTGCCTGGGGGAAAACAGTTCTTACAGCTTCTAAATAGGTGGTTCTTCAAATGAACTGAAAGAGTACACCAAATGTGAAGCAGCATAGGAAACTGTAGCAGGAGGGGTCCAGGGTAGTCAGTTAACCTTTTTGCCACAGGGCTTCTGTCACATTTCAGCTCCTTCCTTGGACAGCACAAGAGCTTTATGCTTTCAGTCACATCACTGAAACCTAGCTTGTCAGTGACCTTATCACTTCCAAATCAGGAATGTTCACCTCTGACAAGAATGTCATAGCTTAGGTAGATTTGTTGAATTTGGATTTAGCACCCAAAATGGCAGTAGGAAGTCAGAACTGGGTAAGAAGAAACTGGCCAGTTGTGGATTTATGGTCAGCATTCAAAGGGACTACTGAATTCAGGACTAGATCAAGTAGATAGCAATTTCTAGATGGTCCAGTCCAATGGCCCAATTAGGGATGAGGTGGAGGTGAAATGTGCAGGTTTCCGAGAGAATGCAGGGCAACAGGCAATACTCAAGAGACAAGTCATAGCAACAGTAATGGCTCACCAAGCCAGGCAGTGACGAGGGTAGACAAACACCAAAGAGGGTTTCTAAGCCAAAGGCATGGCAAGATGTCAAGAAAACCAGAGTTCAAGAAAGGGCCCCAGTTCCAGCAGGGCCATCTAGACAACATGCAGTTGCCGGGACTGACCTGGAGTAGTAAGATATGTCGGATAAACTCTTCTGAGAGCCCTTGGAAAACCATGGAGCATTCACATTTTGAGATTTCTTACTCTTCAATTTAGGGGAGTATGGAGAGATTTCAAATCAAGATGGATTTCAATTAGGGTCAGAAGTCCAAGTTTGAAAACAATATTGACAGTCAACATGGCATAGTAATAGTAGCACCTGCCTTATGGTCCTGTTTTGAAGATCAAATTAGTTAATATGTATCAAGCATATAGAACAATACTATACGTAGTAAGCATTAAATATCAGGAAACCTGTGTCTTAGAACAAAATTTTGTGAAATTGCAGTCCTAAATTCTTATCTAGTATATAACAAAGGTGACAGGTGTACTTTCCTGAATAAAATATCAGTCTCGGAAATTCCGTGAGTAATCAGAACTTTTTCAATTGTAAATGAAACTACAAATATTGGTGGATTTGAAAAATATGACAGAACTGATGAAAAATGATCAATATCAACATAGAAAAAATTATAAATGTTGCATGTATATGTGCATTTCTATTTTAATCTGAATCCAAAAATAACAAAAATAACATCTAAAAATTAAAAAGTAGACTGAGCAAGGTGGCTCATGCCTGTAATCCCAGCACTTTAGGAGGCTGAGGTGGGAGGATTGCTTGAGGCCAGGAGTTCGAGACCAGCCTGGGCAACATAGTGAGACCCAGAGTCTACAAAAAAAAAAAAAAAAAAAAGCCAGGTGTGGCAGCACGTGCCTCTAGTCCCAGCTACTCAGGAGGATGAAGTAGGAGGATCTCTTGAGCCTGGGAGGTCAAGGCTGCGATGAACTATGGTCACACCACTGCCCTCCAACCGAGGTGACAGAGAACTAGTCACCCACTAATAAGAATTATTATTATTTAAAAATTAAAAAGTAAACATAGAGACTATAGAAATGGCAAGAGACAACTAATACTGAAAAAGACTAAGAAAAAAATAATTGACAGAATAATGAAGTTATACATTGTACATGCACATGAACTATGGTATATGTAATACATAGAATTATATGAAATTATATGAATGATCATTTGAGGATATATCTATTTCAAGTTGGTCTCTGAGAAGAAAGCTGTCGTTATATAAGTAGAAGTAGATAAAACATCCTAAAGCCATAAACTGGGCAACAAATTGTTTTGTGCTCATAAATTCATCTTCTATCTGAATAAATCTGGGTGACCAGAAATTACTTCTGTTGTGGTTTTATTATAAGGATTAGAAAATGATATTGATATCCTTATGCTCAAAAGAACCAAAATATAAATATCTGTGGAAAGGGCTCTTGCTTCCAAAAGCAAATTTAGCAGTAGCCACTTTTCAGGGCCCCTTTGAGCTTGATGTTGGAGCCAAATCACCCAGCTAGATTTTCCTCTCGTAGATCCTGGAGTAGACTGTGAGGAGGCTGTAGTTCACCTCAGGTGCTGATTCTGTGGTCATTATGGCATGGTTTCCCAGAGATTGGTCCAAGGATCTGCCACATCAGAATCACCTGGTGTGCTTGTTAAAAAACACACCAGTTCCAGAGCCCAACCCCACATTTATTGAGTCACAATCTCTAAAGACAGATTCCCTAAATCTTCATTTTTAGCAACCAATCCAGATGATTCTCATGTTCACTAAAATTAATATGTACTAAAATATATATGTACTAGAGTACATATATATGCTTCTTTCTCAGCTAAGGCTGCCCAGTTCAGGTACAGCTCAGTATCCAATAGACTGAGGCTGAAGGCATGAGAGGCTAATGGCAAGCTGGATTAAACTGCCGACCTTTCATCCAGCAAATATCCTTTCTAGGCCTTCTTCTTACATTATTAACCTCCAGTGGTAATATAAAAATAGATTTGTTCTTTTTCTGGTGGGGGCTATTGTTATTTTATATATTGGGACATAGGGACCTTTTTTTTTTAAAAAAAAAAAGGCTGCATTGTATTCCATTGTATGGCTATACCATAACTTTTTAAAAACGGGTTTCCAAACTGTTGGTATTACAGAAAGTGGTGCAATAAATAATCTTTTCTAAATTTTTAAATTTTTTATTTGTATTATACTTTAAGATCTGGAATACATGTGCAGAACATGCAGGTATGTTACATAGGTATACATGTGCCATGGTGATTTGCTGCACCCATCAACCCATCATCAACCTCTTTTAAGCCCCGCATGCATTAGGTACTTGGCCTAATGCTCTCTCTCCCTTTGCACCCCACCTCCTGACAGGCCCTGGTGTGTGATGTTCCCCTCCCTGTGCCCATGTATTCTCATTGTTTAACTCCCACTTATGAGTGAGAACATGTGGTGTTTGGTTTTCTGTTCCTGTGT